>JAVCKZ010082425.1:0-12538 GCA_034780755.1 Lepetodrilus elevatus
GCGCTGAAATAGCATTATGTTTCATGGTTATTGGGTATGCAAAATTTGAATAAATTCCCGGATGTTGAACTCGCTACTACTGGTCTCAGCCAGCTGGGTTACCCCTTTGACTCAGTTGGCAGAGTTTGTACTCGGGTTCAAATCCAAGGATCTGCATTATTCTATTTCAATGCCAATTTGAGACATGTATTGTCAACTTACTTGTGTTTTACTGTTCCAGGATGTGAAAAGTATTCTGACTAATCCGCCCCAGGATTTGGATGCACACAGTATTAAAACTCTGGACTAGACTTGCCATGTAACGGCCCACGCATAATGGAAATCCCAATAGAAACTGTGTTCTCATTGCATATATACGTTACCAGCATTGGTTTGCTTTGTGGTTTTGTTGAACATATATAACATTGAATTTTATATTGGTACAAACATGTTTCATGCATGGTTTGACTTTGACAAGAAATGTACAAGAAGTTAACAATATTATTGTTTTGGATACATTCGTTAGATTTTAATAAAATTATTATTCTTATTAAGATTTTTTTAGCTTTTTGAGTTCTCTAAGGAGCCACGTTTACATTCCAACTTACAGACCTATCTAAGAGAGGTACCTTGTGTTGTACTGCAAAACTAAAATGTGTATAACCTCTTGGAATAAGAATTGTTTTAGAAGATAAACATTAGAACAAAGGTTGTACTCAAGTGAACTATATTTATCTGTACTGATTACACATATGGAGAATGATCTATTCTTCTCTTGTTCAGTACACAAATGTTAAGATTTCCTCAAAATCTCACCAAGTAAATGACACGTGTGTTTCTGAAATAAATCGTCTCTTCGGCATTGCTGTTCAATTTGATTGTTGAAGACCACAAATTCTGGTACCCTATCATCCACGCTCTCGAGATACAGAATTTGTATATGAGTTCTGTAACATGTATAGACATGTCAATTCTACATGCAGTCCCAGTGACCGGACCTGTATACCCTCAAAGCCTGCGGCATATTGAACAATGTATTTTTATTTTATTTTAAATTAGGGTTTAGAGCTGCTTTCAAGATTCTTTCACAGATATCACAGATTATCAGTTTATGGCAGGAGGAAATGCTGAATGTTGCACTAAAACTGCAAACACCGGCTGGTACTGACAGTGAGTGAGTGAATATGGAGTTCGCTGCGGGAATCTTTCACCCATTTGCGACAATAAAACAATTAACTAGTATATATTATATATACAGTCAGACCGTGTTATACCAGACACTTCCCTTGTTAAAATCTGACCGGTAAGTGAAACAACCGGATCATCAGATCAGTCATTCATAGAGTATATAGTAGGAAATCTGTTTTGGTTAAAAGTTGACCGGCAAGCGGAGAAACCATGATAACTGGTATAACATCCCAAACGGGGTCTGACGGTATTTATAAAATAAAATAATTAATTATAATGGTACTGACAGACCAAGGATATCTGCATTTCCAATCTACAGTCAGCACATCTTTTCAATATCGTATACCGGTCTCTCAGGACGGGATTTGAACCTGATAAGCACTAAGATGATAACAGCGGATTTTGACTTGTATTACACTGGTTTCCACATTATTACCACAATATTGTCGTCCATTTATTGTTGGTACGTCCAGGGATTTCATCGTTATGATCAATGTCAATATATCTCTTGACATACCATCGATCTGTAAACATGCTGTAGTGTGCAAAACAAAACAAATTAATTTATTATATGCTTTATTATAATATTGTGAAGTCAACACAAATATTTCACCATTAAAAAGGTTCAGAAATTCTCTGAAATTCATATGAAATTCCAAAAATATTAAAATGCATATTTGCGTAGAAAATGTAATTAACATGATGCAAATTTACCCCACCCCACTAAGAGTGGGTGAATTGTTGTCTTACGTCACAGCAGGAATCTTTCACCCATATACGACGACCCAGCCAAGATAAATCATTCCGCTATATTATATATGTAATAAGTACATTACCATTGTATTACTTATAGTTAGTAAGATTACCAGATACACTTCATGAAAACGTGACACGATATTCAAACAGTATTGAGGTTGACTAGTGAGTAATAGTACCACCTCCTGCAACAACAGCCAATACTTGTACATAAATAAACAACACTTCTCAAGTGTATTAATGAAAATTAATATGAAGTCATGTGCATTAGTGAAAATGAATAATGAAACTATTATGAAGTTTCAAAACAAAACCAATTAACAGAATAAAGTTGTTCACTTCATGCTCAGTGCTGGTTCACTTCTCATAGGTACATGTATGTCACCTTTCTATTTATTTCATCATTTTCATAGTCTTTCATGCAAAATAATATTGCATTAAAAAAAATAGCCAAAAATTCCATTGGAAACAATGTCAACATTGCTCAGTAGCTCACTCAAGCGAGTGATTTGTTTTACACATGCTATTCCAAGACAAGTAGACAAATGTATTTGTGCATATGCTGACGTTTACCAACATGTGCACAATTACCAGAGTTAATTTAACCCTCTCCCTACTGGATTAGACACAGGCACTACTCTTTATGGCATCTCTGATTGCCTTCCAACATGGAAAGGGTTAAAATAAAAGGTGTGACATCATGCCGTCGGTAACAACATGACCAGTATTCCAAATGACCAAACTATGAAGTCAAATTTTAAATTTCATGGTCCAGTGTTGCCATGACGACGACTGGTCATGACAAACACCAGTGCAAAACAAGTAGGTCACACGATGACCTCCCTCGGGTCCTAGGAACCAAAGGGAGATAACTACTTCTTGTACGTCTTGTTTGATACGATCAGCATGATTATTCTATACTTTATAGAGATGGTTATATGTACAAGTTAATCTCAGTGTAATACAAGATGTAGTAGTCATGGACAAACATAAAACTGTCTCAAAACTTGTAAATTCAATAAGACGGGTGACGTTTCAGATAATGCAGTCTCCATTGCAATGTGGCTTTTCAAAATAGCTATGCAGCAAAATGATATGAAACATAATGAATGTTGTTAGCTAATCAACAATCTCGAACATCTAATGAATGTTGTTAGCCGATCAACAATCTCAAACATCTAACAATTCTTTGTATTTCTAACACAGTATGAATACTTTCAGTTTCAGGTCGCATGTCTACAAATGATTGAAATATGCATTCATTAAATGACTGCTCGCCAGTGGGTGTGATCAGTCTGTCATCGTAGTACTCGTCTGTCACGTCCAACACACACCCACGTCGTCGTACGTTTACAGTGAATGTCTATGTACAAGTGTGCCCAGATCGCTGTATGGGTTTGTTATTCTCCATGCCTAGGCGATTTTCTAACGTGTGCGGATTCAATGTTCCATCTTTGTGGGTTCCTGGGGGCTGGGTTCAGCTTCTTTAGTCTCCGCTGGTGGGGCCTCCTTGGTTGGCTCTGTAAACAACAACAGACAGTTACAGTATTATACAGACCTCCCACAAATGTCTCAAAGATTAGGCACGTATGTGTTTTCGTTAATGTGTTCTTTGATATTACACAATCTCCAATACTGGAGGAAATAATGATTTACTTGTTGACCACTACAGGGGAATATTTACTTTCACAAGGACCTACCTTTCTTTTCTGCACTTTCAGGCTTCTCCTCACTGAAACAAACATTTACATATTGATAAACAAACAAATATACATTGATAAACAAACATGCAGGGGCCCGTTCCATAGAATAATAAAACATTATGAGTTGCAACTCCTATACATGAACATGGAGTAGCTAAAGAGTTACACATCTCATAGTGCTACCATCCTTCTGTGGGCTAGTTCAAGATAAGAAAATAATATTGTAAATATTTACTTTACTCAGAGAATGATAATTAACCTATAAAATGTAAAATAGAATTGTACAAGACACATGTACAACAGGTGGTATGAAAGTATAATAGTTGCCATGTATGAAATCAAAGGTGAGTGTAAAACATAACATGGAGATAAAAGGATGAACTAGACTCACACTGAGGCTGACACTGAGGCTGGCCGGGCTTCTTCCTTCACTTCACTCGGTTCCTTCTTCACTTCCTTCTTCTCTTCCTTGGAATCTGAAAACAATAATTTGGAATCATAAATACCAGTGTTTAAAATTCTCATATGAACTAGCCAAAAAGTAAACTGGTAAGAAAATGTACCAATACTACTGTAATAAGCATGACTAGAAAAGTACCATAAACAAAACGTCTTAACAACATTCATCTAACTTCTCCTACTCACCTTTCTCTGTTTCCTTCTTTTCCTCGTCGTTTCTTGGTCTCTTCAGTTTGGGTTTGTTGTTGTGTCTATCTCTGCGGCCAAATCCGTCTTCGTCCTCACTGTCGGACAGATCCTCGTCACACGCGATACGCTTGTCACTAGCTCGGACTGAAATACAACACCATTTTACAATATTGTATGCTGCAGTGCTATTTCATAAGAGGAACAAAGATGAAAATGTCTCACAAATTACAAACTGATCAACGTATACTTACTTGAGATTCTTTCATCAGGATTTTCCTTTTCTTCATCTTCACTCTCGTCATTGATGGCATCTTCAGGAATAGCTGAAAGATTAAATAAGATACTGGTTAATTCTAATAGACTATACATGCTATAAAACTGAGTATTCAAGATACAATTTAATGCCAGTTGCAGTGAAATAGTGAAATGAGTAACTGAATTATTGTTTCACGTTGCAGCAGGAATCTTTCACCCATGAAATGAATAAATATCCATTATTTCATATACATAAAAAAATAATGTCTATGGACATAATAGTATGACATGCACTATTACTTCATCAAATGTTTTCACAAAAGATGCCGATAAATTGACAAAATTTACCTTGCATTTGAACTCCAGGTGCGTGGGGAAGCATGCGCAGATTCTCAAACAGTCTCGTTCTGAAAGAAGAACACATCAATGTTAAATTCCAAGAATCTAACCAACTCCTTATCAATGTGACGATTGGGAGGACAGTGAGTGAGTGAATACGGAGTTTAACGTCGCTGCGGGAATCTTTCACCCATTTGTGACGATTGGCAGGACAGATCTCTCTGCATAAAGTGCAAACAGACAATGTGACAACCGCAAAATTCATATGTACTTCGTCTATCATGCAGTCTAAATCTACGCTTGTTGTTATGGTGTAGGTTAAAGCCAGTTCTTGGACAATTCAAACAACACTCACTTGATTTTCTCCAGGTACTCAGGGGTGTTCTGGTTGGCCATGTTGGAGGGGCTGATGTGTAGTTTGAAGTCAGGGCCGTAGTACTCGAAGTAATCATTGTACGGCAGCTCTGAAATATTGAAATAATCATAAATTATACAGGGACCTGTTACATAAAATTAGGAGGGTCTTAACTCCCTGTACATTTGTATAAAGATAGGACTTTAATAACAGTATGATCATTCTGTGAAAAGGGGCCCTGTTGACATATCTACAACACATACCGTTGGCTATGGGTATATCAACTACACATACCGTTGGCTATTTTGACTACACATACCGTTGGCTATTTCGACAGAGCTATGGGCATATCAACTACACATACCGTTGGCTATTTCGATAGAGCTATGGGCATATCAACTACACATACCGTTGGCTATTTCGACAGAGCTATGGGCATATCAACTACACATACCGTTGGCCATCTCGACAGACAGAGCGATGGATGTCTCGTACGTCCAGCATCGAGCCACGTTCCTGATGGTGTAGCCGCCGCCCCCCAGCACCAACATCGGCAGGTTGAACTTCTTCACGTACTCCACACACTTGCCGTGACCTGAACAGTAAAGAAAAACCTGGCATCACATACTGTACAACAATATAGAGTAGCCATAATAATATCTTTCAAACTGCAATCTGTATTCATAATTATCATTGAATATGTTTGACAAGAAAATCAGGGCATATTGGGAAATACAAACACAGTATATACATTAAAAGTACTGACAGAAACAAAATATTGCTCGAAAGATTTTATGCAAAAAATTAATAGAGAGTATATCCTAGCTTTACAAAGGAATTCAAGATGATTTGAAATAATATGGAGGATGTATTAATTAATGCTAAATTTACAAGATAGGCTGAAGAAATCTAATCTTTGAGGGTGCAAATATATTAATTTATGAAAAATTATAAAACAATTACAGTAGACCTCGTATAAACCGGACACTCACTCGCCTATAATGAACTGAATCTGAAGTCCCGGTCCCGTCTAACGCTAATTACAGCATATGCATATAATGGACTTCGCATATAACGGACAAAAATAGCAGGTCCGAATGAGTCTGTTATATGCGAGGTCTGCTGTAGTTACTCTAGCAGTTGATGTTACTGATGCACAATGTTACCTGTAAAAGTGTTAATAGGCCACGGAAACGAGCCACGCTTACCTTTGAGGGTGACATTGAAGCAGCCCAGTCTGTCTCCAGACAACGAATCAGCTCCACACTGCAGCACGATAGCACTGGGCTGGTACATCTCCATCACCTTCGTCACCACCTTCACACGCAAACACACATCACATAGATCAGCTCACAGTTTAAACATGTGCTTTCCCTCAGTTTCATTTAACCTTTTCCATGCTGGAGGCAACTGGCAATACCCAAAAGAGTAGTGTTAATTTCACCAGGGAGAGGGTTAAATAGTCAAATTAAATCTTACAAATGATGTAAAATGTACAAAATGGTATGCATGAATGGCAAAGTATTTCTACTTATAGAATACTGTTAAAGGAATACTATATATAATTAAATGAAACTGTGAATTACCGGTTTGAAAATGCTCTCGTAGGAATCGTCATCAATTCCATCTCGTAGTGGGAAGTTCACTGCATAGTACTTCCCCTTCCCTGCGCCAATATCCTGAAAGACAAGACCAATAAGTTACCACAATCAAAACTTGAAGCACAGCATTCTCAGTTTACTCAAAAGTTTAATGGGCAAGTGACGTCACAGCAGGACTTTTTCACCCATACCCATTCTGTCGGAATAATAGCTCTACAGAGCAGAGCTAACGTTTGTGTTATATATACACATCCAACATTAAATAAAGCTTCTTCTTCTTATACGTGATGAAGGTTTTAAGGACTGATATTGTGAATAAAAGATTTTAGTTATATTCTGACTGCAACTTTTAACATTGTGCGACTAATGAAATGAAACTGATTAGAGGTGAAATGATTGAGTGTACATAGGTTGCACTGATAGTAGATGTGCCAGGAGTGTGTACAGTCACACTGCGCGCTATGCGTACCCGTAGGTCTCCAGTCCCTGGGAAGTATTCCCCGTACTTGTGGAAGGACACGGTCATGACTCGGTCCGTGGTGTAAAACGCCTCCTCCACGCCGTCTCCGTGATGGATGTCGATATCGATATACAGCACTCGCTGATGATATCTGAAGTAAACGCAAAGTTAAACATAACTATAATATTAATAATAAGTAATAGTAAGTAACAATTTTAAGTTGATTAACTCTCTCCATGCTGGAGGCAACCATCGATGCCCTAAAGAGCAGTATCTGTGCCTGATCCAGCAAGTACTTCAATACACCAGGAGATGCTGGCTATACAGTTAGGTACAATAATCCCTGCATATCTATTGACGCTGATCACAGGGTTGCTTACTTGAGGAGTTCCAGAATGGCCAGCACGATGTCGTTGACGTAGCAGAATCCCGACGCCTCGGACTTCTTGGCGTGGTGGAGTCCGCCCGCCCAGTTGATGGCGATGTCTGCCGCCTGCTTGTTCAGCTTCACAGCCCCAGCTGCAAATAATTCAAGCGTCAACTTATGGGTGTGTAGACATTTATATCTAGCTACTACCATAGTATTACTAAGCAATCAAAATAATCTCAATGATTATTTATTTAATCGGTTTTTTTCATCACAGTCACTATCGAGTTACTACCAATAAGTATTTTTGTTAAAATCTTGATAGAGGAGTAAGTGAATCATTATTTTTACGTCACAACAGGAATCTTTAACTCATATATGAGGAGAAAATCCTGAGAATGTAAACAATAGTCTTACCCACTGATCCTCCAGTTGAGAGTTGACAGAACTCGTACATTCCATCAAACACTGGACAGTCTTCACCAACATTGACTACAACACAACAAGTCACACTCACATCAGTGTTCGCAAGTCCAACATATGCATACATATTATACATACACGTCAATATTAAACATTAAAATAATACTTGAAAACTATTAACTGGATTGCAGTAGTATATTTTTTCAATTATGATGAAATAATAATAATAATAATAATGCAAGTCTTATATTTTGTCTTGTTTGAATTGGGGTTAAAACCCACTTTTCAAGATTATTTAGCTCATAAGTCAGCTTGTCAGTTTACGGCAGAAGGAAACCTGCAACACCCGTAGCACTGAGTGTTGCAGCAGACCTGATAACTGCACTGCCACAAGACAAGACGTTTAATATTAGGAATTCCTAGTCCTAGAGACGTGACTCACAGCGCTGCATCTGTTTGTTGTACTCCGACATGTTGTCTGGGCGGATGCTCCGTAAGAACTTGATGTAGTCGTCGCTGTGGAACTTTGTCATCTCTTCCGCTGTGGCTTTGTGTGGTCGCTAGAAAACAACAACTATTATTTTAAAATTTCTTGTGCTTGGTGACCATTCAACGATACTGGGTATCATTTCTAGAGGCTCTCACATCCACTACGACTATGAGATCATAACTATGACTATGAGATCATAACTATGACTATGAGATCATAACTATGACTATGAGATCATAGCTCCTGTAAGCGCCTAGTTGCCATGCATATAATAATTCGCTACGAGGGTTTTCATAAATGGTCTCGTAGTTGACATGAGTTTCGTGAAACAAAACCTCAATTAATTATAATAAAATGTCTGATTGGTGTAAAATCAATGCATTCAATTAACATAAATATAAATACTGTACTGCAAACATCCACACCATATTCACTGATTAATTCAATCATTTTATTTGCAGATTATAATCTAGCAGGATATTTCAAATATGTTGCACAAAGTAAAATATATCAGGACCAAGGGAGAGAACTCACATAGATCTCCATCTTCCTGTACAGGCCATAGTTGAGGATGAGGTTGTGGGTCATACGCATCCTGTGTGGCTTCATGGGATGTCCCTGGCCATAGTAGTAGTTCCCAATATCACCTGAAAACAAACAGTTAACAAAAAATAATAGTATTATTAGGTGTGTGACACCTAATTCACGATACAATACCTATCATAATAAGCTCGCAATATATGATACATATCATAATACTGGTTTTCTATAAACATGCTTGTGAGTAATAAGTTATACATTAAATGGAAAGCTTTGAGCATGTGGAAGTGAAAATCTGAAAACTTTAATAAATAAACTGAATAAATGTGCAGATTTTCGGGGATGTAGTACATATGGATTTAACAGTTGTTGTTCTTTTAAAGTACAAAGCTAAACGCATTGATGTGAGCATGTACTTCTAAATCAATCTACAAAGAGAATTATGTGTTGTGTGTTAAAGTGGCAAACAAGCTTTAATACAGATTCCATTACATTTTACTAAGCGAAGAGGAAAAAAATAAATTATGATATCAATTTTGTGCAGTATTTTCATGGCATGGGATTGGGATAGTATTATTCTATCTGTTTTCCAATCCAATCTCAACAATTTTCTTTAACAGTCTCCATGCTGAAGGGAACAGGAAATGTCCTAAAGAGCTGCACCTGTGTCTAATCCAGCAATGAAAGGGTTCAACCATGTAAACCAAGCATCTGTATAGCACAAGTGAGCAGATCAGGCACTTAATAAATCAATTTATTAATTATCATATTTAGGCATCTTGCAAACATGGTAAATATCCAATATTGCAAATTAGGATTAGAACTTATAGAAGTTCTAAATCAATATAAATCACTAGCTGGCATAGCTAATTTATCCAGCATTGGTTGTTGCAGTTCAAAATCTGATGCAATCACCAAGATGATGCAATAATTGTATGGTAGCATGCGAGACGCATTTCTATACTTCAGGAATGGAATTTAACATATTTAGGCATCTTGCAAACATTTCTCCCAACATTGCCTAACATGCCTAAGGCTAGTAGGAATTCATGTTTTTTGTAAACATTTGTATCATTATTCGGGCTATTAAGTTTTAATGGTAAGTTTCCATCCCTGTATAATACTACATTCATAGTTTACTCAGAATGTGAAAAGATGCACAAAAGAAATGTAAACATAAGTTAGTAAACATACTACAGTATTAAAAGTTTAAATATATTATTGCCTGAAAACACCATTATGATCATAATGATTATAGTATAATATTGCTGGGATCGAAATTACGACTAGCCAAGGTTATTTCTCCCAATGGCAATGCTAAAGGCTAGTACTACTAGTAGAACATTTGTTATTTGTAATTACTATTCAAGTTAGTAAGTTTTAAAGTCAGTTTCTATCGCTGATATTGTATTTAAGTAACTTCAACCAGCAACGTACCGGTATTTATTACATTTACTAGTATTTTGATAATTGAATATTTTAGTACTGAATAATTTTCCTTTTAAAAATACAACCAAAATGTCTATCAATTTAATGCAACATATACTTAGGTTCACCCCAGGCTTGCAAATGTAGTTGTAGACGCAATAACATTAAGTTCTTAATTATAGAAAATTGATTGCTAGTCTTGCATCATTTTTTAATCTCTACAAATTACACAGAAATGTTCTATATTTTAGGAGTTATTTGCTTAAATATGCAATTCAACATATATGTAGGTTTTGTGTAAAGTGCAAACATCAAATTGATGTATTATATTATCATAGGATGCAAGATAAAAAATATATATCCCAAGTTCCAACAAAGAAGAAACTATAACTGGGCTTCCATACTTTTCATCAGAATACCTTTCTATCTTTAAACAACGGATTAAACAAAATACTTTGCGAAATATCTAATTCCCCATCTCTATATATGACAGATAATATCTTATACAACGATTTATCGCAATATAATTCATTAAAAAGTCTATTTTCAAAAATACCAAATTGCTGCACCATAATTCGGAAAACTGGGCTTCCATACTATTTTGCGCGTGTCGATTTCATTCTTGTTTCTATATCAATGCTGCGCTAAAATTTACTAACTTATAACAAAAGTGGCATTTTGGATATATTCTTATTTTGCACTCATCAAATCTTATTAAAGTAATCAATAATTCACAAGTTCGTAAATAAACACTTTCAAAACAAAGTGGCAGGATACCGGCGGCATGGGGAAGTTTACGCACTGACAAAGGAACAAGTGCACGTTTCGAAAATATCGCATAGAAACTCTCAAAATTTTGTAAATCGAAGCATGAATATATTAGACACAACTTACCATCATAGTAATAGCAGATCTTCTTTTTGTGAGTTTGTGATGCCATCGTTTTTACCCACCGAAATGAAAATACGTTATGCTAATAATCTGGAAACGCTGCCACCTAGCGGGATTTCTCCTTCAGCTGCGTTTCGATTATCTACCTTTGACCTATCAAAAGTGGTTGAAGCGCTGGAAAATATAACTGAATGCACTAGATATTTATATTAGACATAGATTATAATCTAGGTATTAGTAAACCTACAGTGTACATATATAATTATCTACATTGTTTAATGGACGACTATATTATGAGACACTTTTTAGTATAATATTACTAAACAAAACTAAACATGATATCGAAACTAATAAAGTGCCAAGATCATCATCAAAAATCAAAAAATTATTGGGGTTTATTTATATTCTGATCATAAAACTAGTATATAAATATATGTTTATATATTATATTTGTCCTTTATACATTGTAAGTTGTAGGCGCTAACATTTTTTTGGAGATTTGTTCCCCCATTATTTTCCTAGATTTCTATCAAATTTAAGAGCACTATGATTGTGACAACTATATTGTCATTATCTTGTGTTTTTGTGTGAACTAAACATGTTGCAAAATACATTTTATTTTAATGTTTTAGTGCTAACCTCATTTTGCGCTTTGCTCCGTTATACTTACAGAAGCGTACGTAATATATTCTATTAGCGTCACGTATCAATGTCTGCTGATCAAGTACACTGATTCCATCTCAAATTACTATTTCATGATTCTATTTCATGTATGCAGATTACGTTTACAATAAAAAGATAAACAGATTAATTCTCTGAAACTATTAGCCATTGCCTATTTAAAAAAAGGAAGAGTTATTTAAATTAATATCATATAGGACCCTACCCATTTTCAACACCTTTAAAAATACTTTTCCCGAAATAATATAGACATTTCATTAATACTTAACGGGTACCAAACGAGCATAATACCGACTCCGTGGTGTAAAGCTTTGAGCGCCCGCCCGGAGTGCGGAAGATCCATGGGTCAAACCATGATCGCGTCATACCAAAATACGTTAAAATATGGCAGTTGTCATCCCCCGGCTTGGCGTTCAGCATTATAGGGAAGTATA
>JAVCKZ010082436.1:0-12537 GCA_034780755.1 Lepetodrilus elevatus
GTGTGTGTGTGTGTGTGTGTGTGTGTGTGTGTGTGTGTGTGTGTGTGTGTGTGTGAGAGAGAGAGAGAGAGAGAGAGCGAGAGCGAGAGAGAGAGAGACAGACAGACAGACAGAGAGAGATTTGTCATCATTTGATATGGAACTTATACATGTAGTAGACTTTCTGGAAAATGCCAATTTTCTTTGACCGATTTCGTGATGTCGTATGACCATCCCGGTGTAAACGAATCGTTTCGTGACTGTTATACAATTACAAATGCACCTTACCCGTTAATTAGATCGGGATTGGCAATATGGATTCCTCATACAGTATACAAGAATTACGACCATGCTTGGGTGAACGATGTCTCAGTCAATATTCATCATAGTTCATACGGTTCAAGTAATTGTTTGGATGTCATGTCAAAGTGGTACACATTATACCTAATATACTCAACAAAATTAATTAAGGCCCAGTACCCCTTATGGATATATAAATGTAGCTTTATATTATTTGGATAACAAAGAATGTCCAAACGTCTACAGGCTCCAGGTACTAGTCAAGAACTTGCAGACACAATGGAAGAAGAATCTTATCAGATTCTTCAAGCTGAGTTCCGAAATTTGGTAGAATGCTTCACTAAAAAATACCCCCGGCCCTTCAATTTATTATTGAGTACTAGTATATGTTGCTCTATGTGATTTCAAACGACTATTGGAACTCACGGACTCTACAATTCAAGGGGATGTTTTTCATTCCATGGATTAGTACTTACTTATAGCTGTAAATCAAGTATGAATGCATACACAATCGTTAGTACAGTACCCAGTATTTATGCTTACTGATTTTAAAAGAATCAATGCGAACAGACACTTTAATAACTAGAGTGTTAATATTCTCCCAATCGGAGATTTGGCACTTGTATCTTTCTGCTTTTCCTGATACCGTAGATACTAGAAGGCTTCCTTATTCTCTACAGTATAGCTTTATTATATTGGAGTATAACAACTAGAAGAACAATGGAATTAAATTACACTGCTATGTTTAGATTATTACAAAGTATAACATTCTCCAATAAAGCCGCTAATATCCAGTCATAGACCCATGGACAATCGTAATATCGCATTCAAGACGCTTGCAAGCACGGTGCTTGAATTATCGAGGGGAAATACTGAAAGTGAACCATGCATTTGAATGTCTGAATCTCTGAAAGACCTCTTCGCACTTCCGGGGAAACGCACGAATCCGCGTGACAACATAGCGTGTAGATGATGCAAGATCTAGTAGCCGTCTTCATTTATGTCACGAACAGGTTCATCGTAGTATTCCGTCCATCTGTTTTTTTAAATTTATTTCTGTGACGTTTCTCTCCACGGAATCTTCCAGACGGAACGAATCCTGGGATTTACGGTATAGTAATAGAATCTCAGAGCTGCAGAATAGATGCGCCAAGCAGCGCGCGTTCAATAATGTGCCCGTAAGACGAAGGTTATAAGATCACGGTGTGTCGCATGTGTCCTTCCGCCGGGGTGCTGATACACGCCTGTGCCGAGGACGGTGGTCGTTCATACGGGCACTGTAACTCATTCCGTGCTCCGCTTCCAGGCTGATTATGACTACGGAGCCGTCTCTCCGCGTTGCCATGGGAACCCGGAATCCAATGAAGCCTGAATGATTGTATGTTATCGTTCCGCTGTCCTTAGAAGGACGATCAACGGTGTTTGTACATACATTGTCTTTGGGGATTTATCAACGCTGTGTAAACATTATATTCTCTGTCTAGATTAATCAACACATTGGAAGAATAGTTATTGGTTTCAAGGAATCGACCAATGTATTATTGTATAAACGGTTTGGGGCTGTCGCCGCGCTATAGATTGTACGTATTAGTGTACATAATATATTTATGATGGAATGATATTTCAATGGTTTCTTGTTATTTGAGCAGAATCCCGAAAGGTCTATACAGGGTTGCACATACCAAATGCTAAGTAATCTGGCCCCGAAATTACGGAAAATGGACTACGATTCCATGCTCAAATTTTGTATTGGGATTTGTGCAGAAAACTATGAGTTGGGCCTATGGGTTAAGCTATTCCAGATGCGACATAAACTATTAATTCATTCATTCATTTGAGTTGAGCATATTATACTCAAGAAGGTTTCATAATCGCAGGGCCTGGTTGCGGGTGTTATTACGCCAACAATCGGTATGCCATACGTATAGAAAATTACGGAATTGTTTTTTATGTTATCGGTACATGTATATGCAATCGAGGTGTTGATAATCTTAGAAATATCAGAATTTAAATTTAGAAGGCAGGCGACACGTACAGAATCTTATAATGGTACGAAAATGGATAGTTTTGTTTTTGTTATCCGCAACGGGATGAAATATTACTGTACATCGCTTCCTGGATTTCATCACGTTCTCACACTCCAAGATAATAAACAACCACTAAGCATCCGCCTCATGAGATTTTTTTTATATATAAAGTTGCCAACCCGCCAGATATCCAGATCTAGAGAGGCAACCCGAACCCTAATACAATGGCCTGCGTAGAACCGGAAATACAAAATAAATTCAAGGCTACATTTTCCAATAGTTCCCAACCAAAGCACTGTTCAAGTTATATTGTCTTCTCGTGGTGGAACCACGTATTCTTTTGTATTTTTTTATTATGAAAATATCTTTTGTATGGCATAATTTATGACATGATATCAAGAGCTATAATCTTCCAATCTGATATCTCTATTATGACCCTTGCATCTAATATGTGACGGTGTTATTAGAATAGGTGATAATATATCCTCAACAAAGCCACTTCGGCTGCTATAAGTGTTTCCGGAAATTATATATTGCTCGTGTGTAACAGAATGACTCGCAAAGCTACCACTTCCGGGTTCACTTGTTCAACGTTAAGAGTACAGTGTGTGTAGGCATGTGACATTGTATGTGTGCGTTTATAAATGTGTATTTGTATTTGAGCGTGTATACGAGCGTGCGTGCACTACTGTGAGTGGTTCTTCCTTTTCTGTTGGCGCCTACTTGATTCTACAGATCAGTTTACACGTCCTAGTGAGAAACTCATTGTTGTTCTCACTCGTATGATGTTACACACTTCTGATTTACATTGTCGTAAACTTTCTTACCTTTATGAGAATTAACTAGAAGTAATTATGACTTACATTTTGTGCAATACCGACTTCAGAAGCATGCCAGTTGTTAGTAATTAATTGATTACGAAGTCTAAGCTTAATTGTTAGCAGTCGGTAGGTTGTGAAGACGTTTCCAAGCCATAAAACGATCTGGTCAAGATTTGTTTCTAGCTGAACAGTTTATTGAATGATGTTTTATTATCAATAATAATTGATGAATAATAAGTTGGTGTTCAGATTAATAATGGTTTTTAATAATATCAGTATTAATAATATTAATAATAACAACAACAACAGCAATAAGAACAACAACAACAACAACAATAATAACAACAACAATGACAATAATAATAATAACAATAATAATAATAATAATGACAACAACAATAATAATAATGATACGATAATAATAATAATGATGTTAGGAATATCAGTCGCATCGTCACCAACAATAATTGTACTACTACTACTACTACTACTACTACTACTACTACTACTACTACTACTACTACTACCACCACTATTACTGCTGCTAATACTACTACTACTAAATACTAAATAACACTATTAATAATACTAACAATAACAATAATAAAACAACAACAGCAACAAAACCAAATAATTATATTAATAACAAAATAATAATTATACTAATTAATAACAGTGGCAATGCTATAAATGCTTGTTACAGTAATAACACCACTGACGAAATCAATATTTATCTGTGGATTCATTCTGAGCAGTACACTGGATATAGGTAATAAGGTACACAATATTTACTTCAGCGAGAGTAATGAGCGAATGGTCTACTTATTAGTGTTGTTCTGTATGCGTAGATTCTCCGTATGAATCTCCCCTATCTCTGAGCATCTATTCTAATCGCATCTTGCCTATACGACGCCATATCATCGCTCTTCGGAGTTCTACATTTCCCTGTAGGAGACGGTCTAACCCAAACAACCGAATGTACTCATCTTGTCATATAACGTAGGGTTCAACATAATACCCAGTCATTCAGTGATATATGGTGCTGATTCACCGTACTATTAACTGGAAATAGAAACTGCAGTATAGTTATCTGGCCAGTCTCCAGAGATTACGAAACCATTTTTTTAGTACGAAACCGTGACCAACTCAAAAGCTTTGTACACAAATCCCCCATATACAATTTTAGTTTGATAGGGTGCGAACACACCTAGCGCGGGCGGCAGCCGGAGCGGTTTAACGCACGATTTCCCGCTGTGTGATGGGTCCACAATAGCGCCTGAAATTGCGCGGCTGAATCGTCATATGAATTAGTTTATATATTCTAAGTCAAAGGACACAGAATATACAATATATATAACAAAGTACAAGATATACACAAATTAATAATATAACATGTATATCGGATGAACAGTAAATATGTTTGCACTACACATGAATAGACTTGTATGCAATTTTAATGCATGAACAACATCATATTTTGTGTCATTGACAATAGTTACAGAGCATTCGGAACTTAAGGATTTCGTAATAATGATAAAGCACTTCATTGAATAATACTGTGGACGATTATCCGAGATTATATCAATAGAAGTAGAAATGGTATGTAATATTATAATGTACTAAAATAGATCATCTATGCGAAAACTGGACGAAATCCACACTTGAATCAGTCGAGGGAGCGAGATCTGCTATATTCTAGACCACTGAAACATTATAACTCATATAAAATACTTTCGTACATATAGATCTCACCATTTATAGCCATTTCCAAATGACTGTTTTACTGAACAGACAAGCACATCGCTATTATTATAATCTGTGTGAAACGGTTTAGGTGTGAAAACAGTTCGTGCGGTTCCCGCGCTCAAAGATTAAGAACATTTATTTAGTACGATTTTATGGTCAACTCAAATGTTTTCCCACAAATCTCCATGTAACAATTTGAGGCTGAGCATGACAACGTACTGGAAACGTTTCCTAATGTCGGGGTCATGTCTTGTCTAGTAATAGGACTGACCACACACATGTCGGATTGTAACCGGGCACTGAACACCATCATCAGACGGTGCCAAATACAATGGTTATGACGTCAAGATAATTATCGGCTCTTCATGTCCACTTTTAGGACACGTGTATATCTATCTATAAGGGCACTTATCACATTCAGGGGATCATTATTGTACATTACCGGTATGTTTATTTACTATCAATACTAGAACAATTTATTATCGTTTTCAGAAAACACGGTTAATAGTTACAATAAAAGACCTTAAACTAAAATAAGGAATAAGTAGGTTTGAATATGAAAATATGTTTTCGCATTGCAGTTTAGAGCAAAATATAGATCTAGATGTTGTAGAGTGGGTCTGATATTATTGTTCTGTTTAGTAGTTGTCTCTTGGGGTCATACACCCCAAACATAATTATAGCATGTGTATCGCTGTTATTCAGATTCTTACTACATTAATATGACAGATCAGAAAATGTTGTCGAGTCTCACATTGCATAACCCATACAGGGCCCCTCTGAGCGATAAGTACATTTACGTTTCGGTTCGCGTATGCCTTACAACCTCATTTCCCTCTAGAAACATTTCCCGGTTCAGAAGCATTATTATACACATGTTTGTTAGTGTCCGGAGTCAGCTGCCAAACGTCATGGTTGTTCTCAAGTCTTTTAACGGGGTAAGTACACATTTAGACATGTTGGACCATCTTGTCTGGACATGCTGATTTTAGAGGTATACATTGCGGAATTTAATAATTAACCCTCTATTCTCTTACGAAGGTTATACTATAATCTGATATCACGTCCCAAACACAAGGAGCATTTAATGACTTCTTTTAGCGCATACGGCATTACTTTGTCGATGATCGTCACTTTAATTCTTAGCAAATTGAAGACCCTTTCATATGTCATTTGTTTTCAATTAACATGCATATATGTATACTTACTGGATGTGATCTATGGATACTAATAGATGGTACCTAAGAGATTACTTTGTTGATTAGGAACTAAACGCTTGGATATCATTACAGTAACATGGTTGTAGTGGTTGTTTCCAAAGAGGATAAGTATTAATTAGCTTATAAGTGACGTCTCCTTAATACAAATAAAGGACATCATAGAATTCCCGCTAACGATTAGTTCATGCCCTTAATGAGGAAGTAGTTACCTTTCTTATCTGACTTTGATTTCTTGACGAGTCGCGCACTCACACGCACACGCACACGCACACGCACACGTACGCACATCTATCAAATTCATATTTACACAAATACATATAATAATCTCGCACTATTTATCTCTCCTCCCCTTCTCTCCGTCCCCTCTCTCTTTGTCTCTCTCTCTTTCCCTCTCTCCTCTATCTCTCTTTCTCTCTCTCACTTTTTCTCTCTCTCTCTCTCTCTCTCTCTCTCTCTCTCTCTCTCTCTCTCTCGCTCGCTCTCTCTCTCTTCTCTCTAATCGATCAAATATAATATAATACTATTTACTCAGACAGACAGACACGTGCCTTGGCAGCTAATAGAAAACTAACACGTTCAGAAACTGTTACTCCAAATCAATACGGAAGCATTTACCTTACGTCGTTAGTTATTGACAATATTTCTAATACTATCGTTCAGTACAGGGAAGAACGCCACGATCATTGTTATCAGCCTAAAGAAAACCCTGTAGAAAGAAGCAGTTGTTATGAATTTGGACCGTGTCTGTTGATGCATGCTGGAGTATATTTATATGTCTGTCTCTGTCTGCCTGTCTGTCTGACTACCTGTCTGTCTATCTGTCTGACTACCTGTCTGTCTATCTGTCTGTCTTTTCTTTTAATCGTACAAGATAAATATATATATATATATATATTTATCTTGTATATATATATATATATATTCTGCCATTATTATCATATATATATATATATATATATATATATATACCGACATATTACTCTGGCGCTAAAACGTGAGTTCTACTATGTATTTAGTGCACTAACATAGACACGACAACAGAACACCGTAATGTGTAATGTAATGGTGGTGGGTATTGTACTTTTTCGACGGGTCATAAAGTCCATGTTGACCATTAATATGATTAACACATACCTGCAATATATCTAATGACATGTGTAATTTGTGTGTTTCCGCAAACTCATAGATCACGGTACAATGTATCTACAAAAAATGTCACACTGCTGATAATAGGCGTATAAAAATAGATCATGACTTTCAAAATTGAGATTATGTAAGTTAATTATTTTCACACTGTCACTTCGAACGCGATATCTTATATATTTATTTACTCATCACAGGTTTTCTAGAAGGTGTATAACACTCCTACACATTGCTTAGTTGACATACAGTCCTAGGGAATTGGAAGGTCATTGGTAAATGTACTAATAGGCTGCGAGATCTACGGTGCGGCTGACTGTAACAAAGGACTAATTCTGTCATTATTATCAGCAATTCATATGCACTGCTGTCATAGCAACGATTTTGTTGTACCGAGTGGCTATTAGGGTAATTAATGTGTGGGCAATGTATGGTTGTGTTTATCTGCAATACACACACTCGTTAACATTGGCACACACACGCGCGCTCACATATCCACACACGCGCACACACACACACACATACACACACACGCACGCACACATACCCACACATACACTAATACATTGGTGATGATGATGATGATGATGATGATGATGCTGATGATGATGATGATGATTGATGATGATGATGATTGGAAATTCGGCTACCAGATTTACAAAGTGTGATTTGAATATCAGCATGGTAATAATCCTACAATACAGACATGTTCAAAGCTGTAGCTTACTAGTATATATCTATATCTTATTTTAAAAAGTGAGAGAAACAGAAAGATTGAGGGATTTAGAATAGTAAAAATTGATAGAGGGGGAGAGAGAGAGAGAGAGAGAGAGAGAGAGAGAGAGAGAGAGAGAGAGAGAGAGAGAGAGAGAGAGAGAGAGAGAGAGAACATGAAAAGGGGAGTTATTGGAAGTTATTAATCCCTTTTAATAATTTCACCATCTGTAACTATAGTTAGGTTTCATAATGAATCTTACTACAAACTGGACCACCTATCAATATCAAACGGAATTCTGCTTCGTCAGGTGTTTTCTATTAGCAGTTTTAACGTCATCAGTGCGCCAAATGCGTTGCTTATCACAGGAATCCTAACGGACCCGGAGCTAACCCAGATATGGGTACCATAGGCCGACAAATCCTCACTACGTTTGCCTGATAGATGCATGTCCACGGATAAGGAATTACCTAAATCAACGCAGCAGAGCTATAGCTATAGCTTGGTAGTAATGGGTTCCACAATACGGAGACCAATGCTGTATTCTGATAAATAAAAATTAGTTAATGAGAATATGTTTATATTATTCTCTATGGAATTGACACACAATTACGACATGTTTGTTGAACGAACATCAACTATAGCTTAATGACACAAATAGCGATGCGACCATGTCATTGTGGCTGGAAGTAATTGAGCTAATTAAACGTACTCATGCTACTACTAATAATTATTATTATTACATTTATTATTAGAATAATGAATGGTATTCATGTAGGTCACCGTACAAGTTTAACTAGATCTAGTATATAGGTAATAATAATATAACGAAAAATGATTTTTCTTTTCTTTTTTTTCTTAAATAACATACCCGAAGAAACTCGACATAGGAATGTCCTTAAAGGCATAATATCACATATATTTATGGTTGTTTTGGACTAGTTCTTAGCTACAACTGCAAAATACATTCACTTGACATACATAAAATCATGTTTGTACTTATAAAAACCTTTCCACCGCTGTTTGGTAGACAAATATCTACGGCAACCCACTGTGTCAGGGGATATAACTCAGTGGTACGACTTAAACATATAATACGCACAGGCAACGTTTTCTCGTAATTCCATCATAGTTCAGTTGATGCATCAAAGACATTACTCAGTGAATGGAATTGACAGTTTTTCCTTTTCCTTATCCTTAGAGAGAGAGAGAGAGAGAGAGAGAGAGAGAGACACACACACACACACAGAGAGAGAGAGAGAGAGACATACAGACATAGAGATAAATTAGAAGTCAAGGTATACTACTTAGTAAGCTATACTTATAATTAATGCTGCCTCTAATCAACTTCTTTTCAAAGAACCACATCGAATTTACAGTTACACACGTTTTTCTCTCCCTACAATGTGACCTTCAGCAAGTAATATCGAGGGAACATTATTGATTGTGCAAGTGCCAGTTAGTTCACACATATCTAAGGCGACAAAAGCAATCTAACGTTAACTAGACCGTATGCTGGTCTTTTGGGGGACTTCGTAAGATGTTCGGCTTTGACCTAGTGGCATATTAACCCACTGGCTCACACTATGTTTAGTAATACAACCAGCCCACACAATGGGCGAATTGCAAACTCAGGTAAAGGACAGTTCTCAGAGAGTAAGGGAGACAGCGTGACAAGTTAACCTGTTAATGATCACCCATATTTCCTGGCAGGGTAAAGGACTAATATAGATCTATGTATAGGCGACTGAAGCGCAGAGAGGCACTCGAACTTAGCAGTTGCCTTGCATGTGAGAATGCCCGGATATAAGCCGTTCGATGACACCAGGGTTAGCCGCCTTAGCGAATACTAGTATGTGTAGTCTACTTGTGGTAGGCCTACTATATTATACTATACACGTATATTGAAGACTAATGAAATAAAGGTGGTTATCTTTAACGGAAGATCACAAATCATGTATGATAATATAATTATAAATATACGAAAAACCAAACCAATTAAAAGCAGATCTCTTTTCGCTTCTTGAACATGTTAACATTCCTTTTACTCAGCAATCTATAGTATACGGATGTCCAAATATTTGATTGTCAGTTTCCGATATGGTTTTAATGATATTAACGTGAAACATGTTTATTGAAATATACAGGGCACCCTTTCACAATTTAAAAAGCTCTCGTATCCAATCCTATACTAGATCTTTGCATTCTCCTATACATATCAATACTTATCTATCTCGTTGGAAGCTCTACGGTATCGTAGTGGTTACGAGAGCTTCAAGAATGGTGCCTAGGCCTATTGTGATACACAGGTGTTTATAATCATTATACTTACATATACATGTATAATGTATACAGACACACACACACACACACACACACACACACACACACACACCCCCCCACACACACACACACACAAACACGCTGTGTTCTCACTAATCTTTCCACATATTATTATGAGCGCTGTTTTATTAATATCATTGTACATAGAGTTCATTTGCGTTTTTCCATGCCACCCACTGTACTATACTTATATTAATGCTGCCTCATTATCTTTATATAACATATATACAATATACAATACGTGTACATGTATTTTCAGTCCATACTGAGCATGGGGTTAGGTTTCAGTCTCCAACCTATCTCCATGCCTGACTAGGAAGGAATTGGCAATTAGCAACAACAAAATACTTTCTTTAGTAAAACGTCAATTTCTAAAAACTTGTATTATTGACATAGTGATTTGCCAGTATCGAATCAAAGCTAAAATAGTTGTATTTTTCAAAGTATATTTCTTTCCGTAACTAGGTGTTGAATAAAAGTAGCCTAAATATCAAATACCTGCAGTTTTAAGCGGAAGTTGATGCAAGGTTTGAACGCCGGGGTCATGTTTTATTGATCTGTAACTAATGGATTTGACACTAAGCTTTGAAATGCAATTACTCGTTTATGTATAATTAATTTTGTCATTGTTTAAAGCAATTGTTTGGACACATGATATGCATCTGGTCTGTTTACGTTGCCGGGTGTGCGTGGCACGCGAGCTGACCCTCCTTTGCTGTTCCGTGTCTATAGATACGCACAAAGTTTATTTTCATGACTGTCACTTTTTCTGCATTGCATCAAATTCCAATCCGCTGTGTATGTGTAATATTAATATGTTGTGTACATAGTTGGATTACTATTTTGCTTGACTATTGTCCTCAAAATAATATATTTTTGTGTTTCTTAAGAAATTCTGTATTTTTATATGCCATAGTTTCATTTTTACAGTCTTTGAAAACATTTTGAAGATCATCGTCAGATCTTTTCCTTGTGAAGCAGCGGATGCAAAGCCATGTTAAAATATAATTAGATCAGTCATCCACTGATTCAATGCGAACATGAAAAACCCTTGGAAATAAATAAATAAATTTTACTTTTAGTCATTCTTGCCTTTATCTTTTATATTAGGTTATATCACAGGTTGAGATTTCCTTTTTATATATATTATAGTGCGTACAGTCTAGGAAATTCCAAGTGTCTATAGATTATATTTTTTTGTAGCAGTGCTGATATTTCACACACTACACAGAAGCTCAATGTTATACCTCCCCCAAATGCATTTTCATTTTACAGCAGCTTACAAGAAGATTTCTGATCTACGCGCAAATTCTGGCATGGCTAATCCACAAACTGTCTTGGAAACGTTAGCACGGTCATACCAAGACAAAACTGGGCTATAACATTTATCCTAGATTTCATTCTTACCTATATGGTTTAGATATATACCGGTCATTTACGAAAGTGGACATGTAATCATAATTTGCGTGGCACTAGCTCAGTTGAATGAGTAGGCGTAGGCCTACCTTCAAATCAGGATGGCTCTATGATCAGCTGATGATAGCGGATGATAGCAAATGATGACGTTTTCTCCCCGCGGTACCACGCGTGTACATAGTACCTTCTAATATCAACAACATTTGCGTGCGTTGGTCCCTTTACTTTCCACGGTCAGTTTACTTGTACTTGGCAACCGAAGCGTTTAACGAAAGGCTGATAGCCCTAAAAGTAATGTCAGAAATAGAAAACAAATGAATTTTGCCACTCACATTTTTAATTTCACATATTATTATTATTTTTTTAACATTTTTAATTTCACATATATTATTATTATTATATATTTTTTTTATATATGTTTTGTGTGTGTATTACCTACAATGTTTTGTGTGTGTATTACCTGCATATCTGTGCAGTGGCGTCTAATGTATTCCAGACAATGTTATCCTTATAGTGAATACAACTGAAGATGCCATAAAGAGCAAGGCATGTTAGACTCCAGCAGGTAGAGAGTTAACTGCTAACAGTGTTGCACGTGAATGGCCTTTAATTTACATATTATCAAATCAATTGAACATTTATGGAAACATTTAAAAAAAAAGGTACATGCTATACATATTCATGCAGTATATAAGAGCATCACTGTCAATATACGACCCATCTTGCTAACTGCGTGAAATGTAATTACTAGTTTCACTATAGTTTGGCATGAAATGCATTGACCCCCCTATTTCGTAGATTATCTCGGTAAATACTTCATGGAATGAAAA
>JAVCKZ010082447.1:0-12537 GCA_034780755.1 Lepetodrilus elevatus
TCTGTCATCCACTCTGTCAGGTCTGTCATCCTCTCTGTCAGGTCTGTCATCCTCTGTCAGGTCCGTCATCCTCTGTCAGGTCTGTCATACTATCTGTCGGGTCTGTCATACTGTCATCATCTGTCATCATCAGTCAGTCATCCGTCATGTCAGTCCGTCACCATCAGTCCAAATATTTGTCGAAAAATATCTGAGCATAAGTTTTGGATTTTAATGAGATTGCCTGGCTCTATACCCCAATTCAAACTAAATCACAAGTCCTGCTACAGTATTGTTGATTGTTGTGGGACCATTGCTGTACTCTACTTTCTGTTGTAACACAGGGAGCAGCGTCTCGGAAGGTGACTCCGGTCCTGAAGTTGAGACTCTCTGGTTGTGCCAAGAAGGACATCAGTGGCAAGATATGTAAGATAGACCAGCTACCGGTACTTTATTTTATGGACAGCTATTTACTACAGGCACTTTATAGGCAGCTGGGTGGTGGGTGGTAGCACAATGGTCAAACGTTTACAGTTAAAGAGCCAAAGGCACTGACCTTTATGTAAAAGTTGTTATGATATTACATCAATGCAAAGGCCAGCAGATTGAGCAATTTACGTGAAACTTGTGAAACAAATTTACCTGAAACTTGTGAAACAAATTTACCTGAAACTTGTGAAACAAATTTACCTGAAACTTGTGATGTTTACCTGAAACTTGTGAGATTTTATATAATTTAATTTATGTTATTTATGTTATTTATTTTAACGTTCAGCTACAATTGTGACGGTATGGCGTCCGAGCCCAGAATGGCTGCACCTGGAGGAGGGAAAGAGATACAAGATGTACTCGCTGACTGCATCGCATGCTAAGTACGTGCTCACCACTGTCTTCATCCTCTAAAACTTGGGTGCCAGCGCACGTTTAAGCTTACGCTACTGGTTACGGTGGACACTCATGCTGCGATTTGTAGCAACAACTTGTATTATCGATGCATGGGAACAATCGAATTGATGTGTTGGTTGTGACGTAATTGATTGTTCTCATGTATTTATTTACAAGTTGTTTCTACAATTTCCACCGTGAGAGTATCCCCTTGGTACAGATTTTGCCTTCTCATTTCAAGATGAATACAAGTTTAAATGTAGAACATCAACATATTTCAACTAGTTAGAAAATGGAAGAAATTTGCATTTCGATTCATTTGAATCTTGGGAGAATATTTGTTTGGTGTTTTTTTCTGTTATATATATGGTGTGGTTAACCTATGATCTTGTAACAGGTCAAGGCTGGAAGGTCACAGTGTTCACCTGACAGCCAATCGGCAAAGTCGTCTGCAGCATCTTCCTATAGATGAGAACTACCTTGACCTTGTCTATGATGAAAGGGAGGTAAGTCTCGGTTGAGAAATTGACAATTGGAGTTTTCAGTTTCCATGAAATATAGAGCTCAGAACCAATGTTTTTTTTTATGAAAGTTACGTTTCCGACTCAATCATGATAGGATGTGCCGTTTCCGACTCAATCATGATAGGATGTGCTGTCTGTACCGTGGCAATGCAGTTATCATCCTAGTTCTTTCAGAACCATCCAGTGCTTGGTTTACTGCAACATTCAGTGCTATGGGTGTTGCAGGTTTCCTCCTGCCCTAAACTTGCAAACTGATATGAGTGAAATATTCTCGAAAACAATTTTAAAGCCCAATTAAATTTAACAAAAATAATATGTGAAATAATCTTGAAATGAGCTCGAAACTCCAATTCAAACAAAATCAAAAAGTAATATAATTATCACCTTGCGATGAATTGTTTACATTCCTGTGTCTAAATGTTCATCTAATCTCTGACGTTTATTTTGATTCAGGTTTGGACAGTTTGTGACCTCCGTACCCGAGCCCCACCATTCAAAGAATTCGACTTCGCGGGTGTGGTGGTCTGTGTGCAGATAGACAGGTAAACAGGATACTGAGAAATAGACGTTTCATAAACCGCAGCAAAAGCGGAGTACCATGATTTCCCTATTAGTTATCGTCGCAAATGGGTGAAAGATTCCCGCAGTGACGTAACTCCATAATCACTCGCTCACCCCAATTAGTTCAAACACTAAAACAGAATTTACAATCAGAGTAACATTGTTTTCTTCCCATCGTTTACTTCCAGTCAACGTAATTGCGACACGGTTCACATGGCTGACATCAATGGAGACATTCTCAGCATCCGTTTCTGGGGAAAGCTACAGGTTTGTTTACATACATTAGGGGTGCCACGATTCGCCTAGCTCGCGATACGATACGCATCACGATACCAGGCTCACGATTCGATACGTATCGCGATTCAATTTTAAAGATCTTTGGAAAGATTTTCAGAAATTATGTTATATGAAAGTCATTATTTCTTTAATTATCCAGTACAAATAAGTCAGTCATGGAGAGAAAATTTGAAAACAATATGTTTTGTTACTAAAAATGCTGAAATCTAACTTTAAACTCAATAAGAGCACAAATAAACTGTTAAAATCAGGAATATTATGAAAACAAATTGATTTGAACATGTATTTTAAATCGATTCACATTAAAATTAAGAATCGATTCCCAAAGACAGAATCGCGGATCACGATATAAGAGGTAAAATATCGATGCATCGGTGAATCGTGACACCCTTAACATACATCCTCCAAACAAGCATGGGTGATAAAGATTGTGCTCAGGGCTTCTGTCAATTCGTGATATCATTTATGTTCACAAGACTGCTGTAACCATTGATCGTCGCCAATTTCTGTTTTATTATTACTTAATTCATTTGTTGCATATGGGTGAAATATTTCCACAGTGACATAAAACAAATCAAATACAAAATAATTTATTTCTGCTTAACTATTACATTACAGTGCTCCCTCGATATAACGCTGAAGTTGGGGTCCATGACATGGCACCCGCGTTATAATACCCGCGTTATATCAACGAATATAATTGGAGGAGAAAAAAAAAATATATATATATTTTTTTTTAAATGGGGTCCACGTTGGACCCCACGTTGTATCCGAATCCACAGTGCATCGAAGGGCGTTATATCGAGGGAGCACTGTACTTCATTGCATATACTATATGTGAAATATTCCTGAAACGACATGAAACACATTAAATAAAACTCACTGCTCCATAGGCCATGATAGGGCATCTGCAGTAGCCTGGGGCACTGAGAAGGTTAATCCTCTCCCCAATGGGAACATAGGGAACCTGCAGAAGTCTGTAGCACTGAGAAGGTTAAACGTGTTTCCAGAGTGTCTGTACAGAGGACCAGCTGGTCGTGGGGAAGATCTCCGTGGCTACTAACCTGGTTCTGAAGTCGTCGCGAGCGGCGGAGCGCGTCCTGGCCGTCACGTGTCACGAGGTCTCCAGGTTCTCCGCGACATCCAGACACGCGGAGCACAGGAGGATGCTGGGAAGGTTTACTGCCATGAAGCAGGTATTGCATATCTTCGGTGGGGTGTTCTACCATCAGGCCTTGAGTTTACGAAATATTTTGAGAATGATTTCTGCAAAATTCAGCGCTATTGATGTTATAGATTTCCTCATGCCCATAACTGATAAGCTGAGATATAATTGAAATAATCTTGAAAACGGGTATAAAACCACAATTCAGATAAAAAAGAATAAAAAATAGTATGATACAGATGTTGCAGGTTTCCTCCTGTCCTAAACTGACAAACTGTGATACAAGTGAAATAAGCTTGAAAGCAGTTCTAAATCAAAATTCAGATAAAAAAAACAATTAAAAAAAACAGCACAATTTCCTGCCCAACTTGAAGTCTTCTTCACAAATCCCCATATAAAACTTGAGCTTTAGCGTGAAATCGTACTCAGAAAGTTTCGTAAACTCTGACCAGGTTTCAATTCCACAGAAAGATTGTAGCGCTACGAGACTCGCAACTCCTACACGTTAACACAGAGTTAAGACTCATAGCGCTACGATCATTTTGTGGAACGGGGGCCAGAGCAACTGACATGCAACAGTTTCTTTGATGCATCTATACCACATACTTCCTAACTAGGGAATGTTCCATGTAAGATTTAGATTGTCAGTTTGAACTGAAAGCTAACACGTTCCTCATTGTAGGCCGAGAGAGACAAACATGTTGAGGAGGCGAAGTCTCGTTTGATGGAGTTTGACAAGAAACCATCTTCAACTAGTCACATGACCACACCAGAGGTACGAACATTCTTTCTTTTTTTTCCTGCTGTTAAAATAATAGCGCTGTCTGTACTGTAGCAATGCAGTTATCATCCTTGGTCTGTCAGTACCAACCAGTACTCACAGGTTTACTGCAACATTCAGTGCTATGGATGTTGAAGGTTTGCTGCTGCCCTAAGCTGACAAGCCGTGATATAAGTGCAAGAATCTTGAAAGCAATTCTAACCCCCAATTAAATATTTTTAAAAAATAATTAAAATAATAATTTATCCTTTCATTCACCTTTGATTTTAGAAGATATTTAGTTTTTACTTTAGATCTAGCGATTGAATCTTTAAAAAGATTTCTCACCATGAAAGTAGATTAAATTAGTTTGGCTAGATAATCGTCGTTGTAATCTGACATTTGACTCTAGTAGTTAAATATCCAACAGAAAAGCATCCATCACCACAACATTTAGCCAGCTGAACTACGATTGAATAACTTTTCAAATTTCTAAATTTTCTTTCCACAGAATTTCTTCGAAGACTTGTCCTCCCAGTGCCTACAGAAACTGTTCTCGCCGATGGACAGCTCGCAGTCCCAGCTGCCCGCCACGGGAGACGACCCCGTCACGCCGGACCCGGTCACAAGGAAGCGGCGGTCCGTCCTGCGAGACAAGTGTGCCAAGCTTCTCGCTTACGGCTCTCCGAAGCCGCTGACCCCCGTCCAGTACACCAAGTCCCCAGCCGTGGTCCGAGCCTTCAAACTGCCCAAAGGACTGTCAGGAATTGTCAAGAAGTCTCCCAGCTGATATCAATTGAAGAGGTGGCGCAAGAGAACGAAGAATGTGTTCAGATCTGGAGAAATGCGTGCTCAAATCTGGAGAAAATGCGTGCTCAAATCTGAATCTGGATTGTGTTGATTTTTTTTTTTTTTGGGTGTGGAAAAGATGTTTGTTAAATGCGAGAATCATGCAGCAAGAATAATTATTATATCCTAATGATAAAAGACGTTAGTTCTCATCAAATGATAATAATATTATATTAAATAAATAATAATTGAAATAATAATAATAATAATTATATTAATAATGCATATTTATAATAATGACACTTGTATAGAACGTCTCCAATATTTCCATGTTCAGTTTTGTTATATGATGGTGCTACATGTAAATTTATTGTCAAAATGTGACGGTCTGAGTTTGATTATTTGAAAGTAATTAAATGAATTGTCTGATATGACTGGTGTTGGCCTGGGAATGTGAAAGAGTACAATATTTGTGCCAATATAATACCGCTGGTCATGGGTGAAATATTCCTGCTGCTATGTAAAACAATAACTCGCTTAAGCAGTGCAGTTGGTATTTAATTACGCCAAACCCTGAATGATGTCATTCTCATTCAAATGCTGCTTAATGAGCTTTTGCCATAAGTTCACTGACTAGATTGTAGAACATAGATTAGTAGACAAACAAACAAACAAGATCTGTGATACAGAGTATATCCATTGTTAGCCATATTCAGCATTTATTCCAGCCACCCTGCAACTAACTACAGAGATGCTAACCATCAGGAGAGCTGGGGTGCGTTCAAGCTACAATACGTATCGATATGTATTGCTACAGAAGCCGTTCAGCCAGCACGCGTAGCAATACGTATTAATACTTTTCAATACAGGACTGGAGGCCGTGCGCTGTGTAAGAAAAGCAATACGCACAAAGCCGTCCAACGAGCAATACATGTAGGGAAAAGTATTGTATTCATGTATTTTATCTTGAACGCACCCCTGGAGAAATATATAGATTCACCAAAGAGTCGTACTGTAGTCTTGGGACTCAGTCACAATGTTTTCCATGGATCCATTTGGCTCCTGCATAGCCACAAACCTTAAAATAAGTGAAATATTGGTCAGTCAGTCCTGTATTGAAAATGCAAAATTAGGTTGCCATGGCTCCAAAATTAGTTGCTAAATTGAGCCCCCCGTCTTGAGTCTAAATTGGAGTGTATTCCATGCTTTTACTATAGCAGGAAATGATGTAAACCAAGATTTATGCCCGGACTACTTGTACGACCCGTTCGTGAAACACAGGCCTGGGTTTGTTCCACGGAAGGATAGTAACGTTGTTAACCGTAATTACTCTAATTATTTGAACAGGAGAAAATAATTAAATTTGGGGCTGTTCGAAATTATTAGAAAAATAAGAAAATTGAAAATAATAGGTGTTCGAATATTTTGGGACAATTTGTGTGCCTGTGTCCAACAAAATTATTACTATCTTTTTCAAGGATTTACTTTTTTTTTATTTCTTTAAAAAAATAACTGTTCGAATAATTAGAAAATTACATTTTTTTTTGTTAATGGTCATGTTCGTATATTTAAGGTCTAAAGAAAAAATATTTTCAGCAATTAATTTAGGTGTTCGAACTATTAGTGGGTTTGAATAATTAGAGTAATTACGGTAAGACCATCGTAGTTCTGTGAATATTAAGTGGAACAGCCTAGGGTCTGACCTAAATTTATCTTTCATGTATCTGTACTGGCCATGGCTGGAGTCATGAGTGTTACTATTACAGAGTTACTGTAGGCTTTCCTCCCTCCAAAAACAAATGACAACAGAAAACGTTGATGACAATCAGAGCATTTTCTTTTCGTAACTTATCCAGTCATCACTGGATAAGTATACTGACGAAAAGAGGAGATAATCTAAATCTCCTTCAGTTTTTATTTGAAGGCGAGTTTGAGGAATATTTTGTTGTGTTGAATAATGTAATTTGATTGACAGTTGATGTTACCATGGTTATTTTCAGAAATAATAAAATAAAAATTCTGTTATGAAATGCATACCTTGTTTATTTTTTTGTGTCACATTTGAAAATAAATCTATAGTAAATCTTATTTCAGATAAGATGTCTTCAACATCTACACACCTCAATTTATCAACCTCTTTGAAAATGCAAAACATTCAGTTTAAATCCCATGATTTTCACAATATTAAATAGGCATGCAATACCGGTACATACAAAAACAAAACACATGTACATCTTCAGAAATATTGCCTTATTTAATAGTATAGAGAAACAAAAATGTACACCTGTATCTGCTAATTTCTTTATTAATTACAGGGCTCCAGACTAACATTTTGAGTTACTTGCCAGCAAGTTGGGGCAAGTTGCAAAGGCATCAAAGGGGCAAAATGTTAAAAAGTAGGTTGCCCGCAGTGCAATTTAACTTGTCCCTGTGTCGGGCATATCTTGGTCCTGAATTATATGAAATTTCAATATATTATATATATTCTTATTTGCTGTATATTACTCGTAAAAGAAGTAATTTCACACTGAAAGCATCCAGCTAGTCACAATATGGAGTGAACATTGTGATAAATATGTACACCACTACCACCAGTATAGGAAGTTTTAAATCTGAAAATCCTACACCAACAACAATCGCAAAATTATAGTGATCCTCTTAAATGCTTGTATACCGTACATGTATATAAATAGAAATAGCAAACAATCCAAATTTGATTACAATCACTGTTACGCAGGCTTGGACATTCATCTCCATAGTAGACTCATTGCAAACACACTCCCATGTTCAGTGGCAAACGACTGGGAATAGGTCAAATGAAATTGGTAAACGAAATCTGACGTTCCGAATCTGTCATCAGTCTGCACACAAGTCATGCGATGCACCAACAACGGGTGGTATTACCAAGATGAATATTAACCTCCTCACTGCTGCGGGCATATTTATATGCCTCAAACACATATTCAGCATGGAGAAGGTTAAATAAACAAATTTAGAAAAACAAACTACATTTCCACGTGGTCAGGCCTATGCTTCACGAAAGCGGTGTATATTTACGCCAGGCGTCTATCAGGACGAAAAGCATAGAGTTGCATGTAAACTCTGTGCTTTACATCCTGATTTATGTCCGACATAAATATTAACCCCTTTTGTGAAACAGGCCAGGTCCCGAGATTACGAAACTTTTCTGAGTACGATTTCATACTCAACTCCGATTTTTTTTCATAAAACATTATGTGACGTCATAGCCTGAGTATGCTATGAGTCTAGGGTTATGACGTCACATGACGTTTTATGAACAAAATTCTGAGTTGAGTATGAAATCGTACTCCGAAAGGTTTCGTCATTTCGGGGCCCAGGTCCTGAGGTCATGGAAGTTTTAAGAGTATAATTTCATGCTCAACTCAAAAGTATTGCCCACAAATCCCGAGTAATGGGGTTACGTTGCTGCAGGAATCATTCACCAATTTGCGACGACACAAATCCCGAAATATAATTTTAGCTTGAGTATGACGCACCAAAAACAGAGAGGAAAAAAAGTTGAATTTAAATCCACAACACTCCACATTTCCACTCGTACATTCCAACATGTTCATCGTCTTGAGCACGAGTAATGTAACGCACCGAACACAGAATTAAATTAAATGTACATCCACATCACTTAAGATTTCCACTCGGACATTCCCACTTGATTGTCAGTCTTCAGTGCGAGTAACATTGAGGACGAGAGGTGGGTGAGGCTGAACTGTGAGATATCGGACAGAGCGGTACTCGTATCCCGGAACCTTCCGGAAGCGGAACCTCCGCAGCAGCGTGACCAAGATGGCGCTGGCTTCGAGAACGGCAAAACGGTGGCCTATGCACATGTAGGGGCCAGCCCCAAATGGGTTCAAATGGTAAGGGTCTATGTCTTCGAGAAATCTCTCTGGCTTGAAAGAGGTAGGGTCCTTCCAGTTTTCGGGTAATCTGAAGAAAAACAAAATCTCTACTTAAACAGAATAGCCCTACGGATGCTGCGGGTTTTCCCCTGCCCTAAACTGACAAACCATGGTATGTAAGTGAAAGAATCTTGAAAGCAGCTCTAAACCCCAATTTGTATATTTATAGCAAGTTTGATTAAATTGGCATAGTATCTAATCCTATTATGTGAATGATTCACTTCTAGAGGCTTGAATGGCAGCTTGGGTTGTATACTCCCCAGGGAGTTGAGAAGGAAAATATGAGCACATTGATCCATTGACCGGGGTGATAATGTAGCACTGAGCACACTGCCAAGCATGTAATTGGCTACATTTTAATGCATACATTATTATTATTTTCAAGTAAATTAATTTGAAAATTAAATATTCTTTAACTAAAGTGATGGGACAATTTTGTCACAAATTACACTGCAAATGGTATTCACCTGTGAAGTGCGCTAATACTGATTCCCACGACAGTTCCTGCGGGGATGAAATACCCATTAAGACTGTCGTGGTGCTGGGCCCTCCTGAACAGCACTGAAACTGGCGGATACAGTCTGAAACACAAATAATTAATCTTTAACATCGCAGCCAATTTACAAGATTACACAGGCCCTGGGGCCCGTTGGACGATGCTCCTGTAACTACAACTATTGTAAGGTCAACTATTGTAGCGCTACATGAGCATCATGCAACTGCCCCTGTTCCTTTCAACTAAATTTAATTTCAAGTGAACATTTTTCAAAGGTCATCACCAGACCCTCACTGACCTCAGAGATTCCTTGATGACACAGGTCAGGAAGGTCATCTTGTCCAGGGTCTCGCTCGTCAACTCTACGTCGCTCGATGGCCACTCGGCCGTGATCTCCGATCTCAATTTTTCTTGGACTTCGGGATGTTCGGCCAATAGGAGCAAAGCCCACGTCAACAGAGTACTTGTCGTCTGAGGGGAGAGGAAAAAATTGAGAAAATAAATATACGATACTGACTGGACATCAGTGTTCGAAATTACCGCTGGTTCGGCCATTTCTCCCGATGCTAGGTCATCCTAAGTGCCAGTAAAAATTCAAGTTTATGTAAACATTTGTTATTTGTATCATTATTCGGGCCAGTAAGTTACCAGCGGTAATTTCGAACATTGAACGCTACCCCTCTTTCAATTTTTATTTATTTTTGTTTTCTAAATATTTTAAATTTGAATTAGAGCAGTTACAGCTTTCAAGATTCTTTCTATTATAACAGCTGGGCTTGTTTATGGCAGGAGGAAACCCGCAACATCAGAAGCACTGAATGTTGCAGTAAACCTGCGTGCACTGACTGGTATATGAACAGGGTATTGTTTCTCAAAGCTCTCGTATTTACTATGAGTGAGTGAGTGAATATGGAGTTTAACGTCGCTGCGAGAATATCTACTATGAGACCATAAGGACTCCCGTAGCGATCGCTAATACGGGGATCATGCACTTGAGAGTTTCAAGAAATGATACCCAGAACGAGATTTGAACATGGGGCCTTTGAAGTCTAATGTTTAGTTTAAATATATTTATTCGAGTCTAATGTTCTACCATTGTGCTACGAACCATAAATTCATCTCTGTTCTTACATGTGGTAGAGTAAAACCATGACATACCATAAAGGACAGTATGACCCTTTTCTGAAATTAAAGCCAAAATGCTGCACGGTTTCGAACTAGGAGCTTACCTCGAATCCCGCAAACAGTAATCCAGCAATTTGATCGAAGATTACATCGTCTGGGAGACGATTGCCGTAGTCATCTTGGGCTTGGAACAAAATGGACAGAAGATCTCCTTTATGTTCCAACTCTAAATGAAACGAAAATTGTTAAATTTGGATTATGACTAAAACAAGATTAAATTATGAAATGTGTTAAAATCGGGTGATAACTAACACAAGAAAAGTGTTAAAATTGATTGTAACACATTTACAATATTTCTAGTAATTTGATTGGTTGAAAAACTAAATCTGGGATCAAACATTAGATTGCAAAATATGTTCATTACGTCCCAGAGCTGCACCACTAGAATTTCCCAGAATATGTTGACGTCTAAAATGACCACAAATATTTTCCAATATTGTCCCCTAATTTTTCATGCTATTCACTATAATTATTTGTAATAATTTGAACACTCATAAAGATTAAGAAGTGTAAATTATGGGAAATGTAAATATCATTATTAAAATGTGCGTTTCTTAACAAAGGGAACTTACTCTGTCCAAGTTTGGTGTTTTCTAGCTGAGTTCTTTTCTCTGCGATGACGTCGGTTATTGTCGATGTGAAGATTTCATTATCCTTCCATAACTGACGATTCCCTGCTGTTGGAAGCGACCGGAAAAATGGTAGCATCTGCATCAACCTGAAATACCAGTTTCCATTCTGTATTCTCTAATTACGTATAATTAATAAGATCTTGCATGCAGCATGAGCAGAGCCGTTTGTGGAGATCACAAAAACAAAAGGATAGGCAACTTTCCATAGCTGTAAATGTCCGATTATGGATTGAAAATATAAAAAGAAAATAAACAAAAAACATTTATTCGAGGGAAATAATGCTTATTCAGTTACCAATAGTTACCGCATAATTTCTGTACTTCATTGGTCTTTATGAATTTAGAAAAACAAGTAGAAAAAAAACCACGAAAACCTGAACAAAACGAACGTGATTTTGTTTCCTTGTAGAATTCTGCGGAAGCTCTGCACACCAGCTGCTTTGGGATTCTGAACTGCGTGGATTTGGTAGTCGAACGAACACTCACAAACCAAGTCTAGCGTCTGAAAACAATGTTAATTAAACTTGTGAACACTCTAATTAAGACCTAAATCTTACTTCGTTTTCACAATTTTCAATATCATGGAATATTGTACTTTTATACATTTTGGATTTTTTTTACATTAGAAGCAGAATTTATCTTTAATATTAATTACAACTTCATATTATGATGTATGATTTAGGTTGTTACTGTAATTTTCCTATAAATACAAACACATTAAAATAATGAAACTATTAGAGGGTTCGAATGAGGAAAATTACGGAAAGCAAATGTTCATGGTTGAAATTTAAAACAAAAATTGAATAATTTTTGTAGAAACAATATTAATGTGTTTGTAAAATGCTTTTTGTTTTATAAGTTTCATAAAATGTTGGGGAAAAGAAAGAAATTAATATTGTGTTATTTCTATTTTTATTTTTAGATGAGCTGCTTTCAAGATTATTTCACTTGTATCACAGCTTGTCAGTTTCGGCAGGAGGAAACCCACAACATCCGTAGTGATGAAAGTTGCAATAAACCTGAGAGCATCGGCTCATGCTGTTTTAGAATTATTTAAAATATTCTTGCAGGCGGCAGGAAAGATGGCTCAACTTGCCAGCCTCATCATCATCATCTGAGCCTCCACTTCAGCAAACTTTCCGTCTTTCTCAATCATCTGGTTCCACATATCTGCAACCCTCTCTGCATGTTTGGAAAATGTAGGGACGAAACCTGGAATAACAACAATTAAAAAAAACATAAAAAAATGATGACTTAAAGGCATAATATCACAGTTGATTGACCTGGATAATGGACAAACGAATTTCGATCTGAGACTAATTGCGC
>JAVCKZ010082458.1:0-12534 GCA_034780755.1 Lepetodrilus elevatus
TCTCTCTCTCTCTCTCTCTCTCTCTCTCTCTCTCTCTCTATCTCTCTCTCTCTCTCTCTCTCTCTCTCTCTCTCTCTTAAATTTAAGCTCTTTCAGCTTTGATTACAGCAATGATATTCATATGTAGATGACATACTTTGGAATGATCGCAGAACGTTTGGGAGGAACACATTTGATGACCATGCACAGTCTCAAGAATTAACGTTTCAATGACTGCAGCGTTATTTAATCGGTATATCTGATCCATCGAGAAGACGTTGCTGACTTAACGTGGATACACCACGACTGTTAGATACGTTATGCTATCTCCGTAGATCAGATTTGTCTGGAAGGAAATAAACACTAAGCACCTTCAAGAACCAACCTGACACCTTGTAGCAAGGTGTCCTTAACACATTCTGTGCGCGGCGGGTCAGAGAGGGCGCTCAGCGCGTGCCAACACATCGGTAGGTCGCAGTGGGAAACACGTGCGAGAGATTGCTCGACTAATTGGCACCATGAGGAAGGGTATCTATGCTACAGGAAGCATCTGAGTCTCGTCACTAGTCCGATAGAGGGCAGTGGTGCCGGTCACGTGATGTTCTGATGTAGGTGGCGGAGGTGATAATGTTTTTTCTACACCAGGAATTCTCCACGGTATGATTGATCGATCATAAGGATTATATTATTTAATATACATATAATTCAAGGACGAATTGTATTATTTTGAATATATATATACAGGAACACATTGGTCGTTAACGTAAATATTTCAATTCTATGATTAGTTTCGGATGAATAGAACTTAGTTACCGAGTAACTATCTACTCAGCCCACAAACATGGTAATTATTATGCGGTCTATCTGCCTATCTAGTGTGATGGTGGTCGCGTAGATGTGATGGTGGTCGCGTAGATGTGATGGACTCCACAACTTGTTACAGGTGTATCATTAACACAAAGGTCAGGTAACACACAACCACTATAGGTGACGTGAAGATGATCTTCCGTTACATTGCCCACCCATGATGTAAGTTTCTCACAATCATATCAACACCAATACACCCCCATAGTAGAGCAGTATTCTCAATAATGTTGAGTTGTCGGTAAGGTTCATTGCATCCTAAATAATAACAGTAAATACGTCATGTTGTATGTCGGAAAGGGTATGTCGCTGGATTAGTAGGTTTTTGCCACTGCACTAATGCATTACCGAGACACTGGCCAGTGGCCAACATGTCTCCGTACCATCCATCCAACAGATGCCAAGGAGACATAATGGACTTTTTCGAGGATGGATCGACAGTGATCTATATTTATACAGTATGGATGCATTAAGATACTTTCCTCCTATCCATATATTTGATTTGATCGTGTTAGATCAATTAGGTCGTGTTTTTACACAAGGACTGAAAAGGAACCACGGGTAGATGCCATTCCACAACTAATATCTAGCATCCACAATAATCTCGATCACACCATATACATCAACCCTTGCCTTCACAACCTCCCCCTCTCCAATATACTCCCTCTCTACCCTCCCTCCCCCACCCCCATCCCCTACACACACACACACACACACACACACACACAAACACACACACACACACATACGCTGTCTCTCTCCCATACACTCCCTCTCTCCTACAAACTCTCCTTCTATTCCTCCCTTCTTGACTACTCATCTCAGCTGCATCTAAAAAACAAACTTTCTGTTTTTCTCGAGACTGGATCGTTTAATCCCGTCTGTGTATGCTGCACATCTGCCAGTTATTATAACTCTGTCCGCCGAAGATGAATAAGACTTTCAATATTGTTCAAACCAACCTACAAACAGATCGGGTGTTGTATCATACACACATGCAAGCTTCTATAACGGCCTCATCTTTATGCGAAAAGAAGGCCGCATCACAGGTAAACACATGGCATGCACGTGCGTGAATAAAATTGATGCATGCAGCATGTTCACTCATTCGTATCAAATTAGGATCAGCTACGGTCCATCTTTGAAGAGCTTCCACATTTCAACGAACATCACCTGCACTGCAATAAAGCATAACTGCATACCGTGAACTAAGATGATTTAACGTTAAGCGCAATCCTGTCTTTAACACGTAGCTATCCTATATACTCAAAACCATGGGAGAAACACTCGCGACGTAGCCTACACATATTAACATTCGTAAATTATATAACACACTTAGACTACGAAGAAGTATGTGTAGATTTATAGCGACGTCATAACATTTCCTGTTTGCTATTTCTGAACTTATGAATGTATTTAATTTCATGATATCAATTGTATTGGGAAGGTGACATTTGCAATAAGGTATATTTACTGGTACCGGTATTTGACTCAGTTGATCAATAGTTATGCTTAAATATGTTAACACTGTTAATTCATTTGGTGGTTTATAACCTATATAACGCATACAACGCTTTCAGCTTTAACCAACGTAGGCTACATCATTTTGAAACCATACATCTATTATCCAGGTTATCCTTTCACAAAGCTCACTTATCCGCTAAGAGACATTACCACTCTCTTTGTAGTGTATTAGCTATCTGCAAAGAGGCGCTATGGTCTCTTAGTGGATAAGAGAGATTTGTGAAAGGATACCCAGGGTATCATTTCTCAGAACGCTCATATCCACTAAGAGACCATAGCGCTCTTATAAGTGCCTGATCGCCATATGCAAACGATCATTACGAAAGTCCTTATGGTCTCGTGGTAGATAACAGAGCTTCGAGAAATGATTATCTGTATGTCAAACCAGTACAATATTAATTCTGATTTTTTTTGTTTGTTCACTTGCTCTTTCCCGGTATTCGCCTACAGGCACACCTACAAGAACATACCACAGAACAATAGCTCAGAGTAGAAATCTCAATTTAATTGGTTTAATACCACACAATAGAAGTAAAGAATACCTGAAGTAAAAAGAACATATTATTTTTCTCTCAAAAAGTCACATTACTGCATCTCAGAAATGCCAATGCATTCATTTCAAATTAATTATACAACACAGTTTTGTTGAAGACGTTAGGATATATTGAATAAAGGATTATTTTAGTATGCTATTATAGCGCACTTGCTATTCTCAACTCGCTTGCTTTGTTTCATGGATTCTTTTAAAAACGGAAGTGATAAATCTCAGCTGGTCTGTCGTTTTTCATCTTCCATATCAGATGTAACTTTTCTAACACGCTTACAAGCGTAATGATAGTATGCTATGTCGACACGTGTCATTATTAACTACACTATTATTAGAATACCGCATAGATAATTATCAGTTGATAGTAGTAGCATAACCCACATATACCTTATTATGCTACACGCCACGGCGGATACTGATGAAGCAAGCATGATACGTGTACTGGATATACTACTACTACTACTACTACTACTACTACTACTACTACTACTACTACTACTACTACTATTACTACTACACTATCACCCCAGTCAGTGGATCAATATATATATATATACCGGTATATGAACACATTTCACCTTCTAAATATACGACCCAAACAACCATTTCAGGCGCTAAAAGGTTAATATTCACAGTTCCATATCATCCTACCGGGTACCCATTCACAGCTGGGTGGACTACTGCATACACATCTTCTCATCTTAAGAGCTCATACCTTCTAAATGGTAGTCTGAAACTGTATCCTCAATCCACCTCCCTCAAGATTTACGAACACACCGATTAAAAGCGGACACTCGTCCTTTAGACCACATTCTCTGTACATAACTAAGCCATGACATACTTAATTCCTGTATACTTTATGTATGTGTTAAACCATACGTAATCAATACACCGCTGGGAGGTTAACAATGCTATCAATAGTTGCTTCAGTATCATCGATGCTTCCATAACAAAACTAGCGAAACACGAGATCAGAGCATTCGATACTTTTAAGGCCATCGATACTAATCGCCTTATCATCAATTATTGGAAATAGTATGCGCCTATTCTTGTAATACCGTATTGCTTGCACAACATGTCTAACCCTATAGGCAGTAAGAAAGCTAACTTTTCCGGATCACCACACATATACCATTACATTCACAACCAAGTTCGGTACTTTGGCAATATTCTACTATTGGTCTCCAGGGACTGGTCGCCCCATCGAATTGCCCTAGATGGTTCCGTGCGATTGCCATGTTCCGTCAAATATTCCGATTGTAACAGCAAGGGTCAAGGTCAAGGTCAGGTCACAGAAGGTTCTAACCATTTTACTTCAAAGAGGAGACTAATTACAAATGTACAAACAGGGACAGGATTGTCTGAGCAGCAACAACTGATAGGGCTGATGTGCGAGAGGAAATATAGGAAATTGTCTTAAGGGAATAAGAGAACAATAATCTAGATAGTTGTGAACTACTAATATGTAGACTATCAAATATTTGTAAAATGAAAGGTTTACTTTGGTAGGTTTGTAAACATGGTAACGGAATACTTGGTATTATCAGACAGCTGACGTCAGGCCCTGAGATTACGAAACTTTTTAATTTGAGTACGATTTCATGCTCAACACAAAGTTTTGTCTAAACATCTCCATATACAATTTGAGCTTGAGTATTAAATAGTACTCAAATTGTTTTGTAATCTTGGCTCTAGATATGGGCATAACGTAGTTTCCCGTTGGTGCAATATGGAGTGTAACGTTGCTGCGGGAATGTTTTACTCATTTGCGACGAGAGAGACAGAGGGAGGGAGAATCGTCAAAATCGCTAACACTTATATAGAAAGAGCGATATTTCAGTACTTATACAATAAATTCATTATGTCTGATATAATTTCCTTCCGATTATATTTCCTAATTTAGTATCACAGGTACTTCATTATTCATTTCATTAGCATGAGTCTTGTCTGGCTCTCCACACTTACTAATCATTTTGTTTCAACGCTAGACTAATCGGTGTCTTCACTTCCATACTCGACTATTCTGAGGCATTAGACAATCTCACGTGTCGTTGATATACACATGTGTAGAGCTACCAGACTATCCGTTCTGTGATTGTCACCCATATGCATACTCTTCTTGACTAAGCATGATAATTAAATAAATGAAAACCCGTTTCATCAATGTCAATATGTAATTATATTATACTAGTATGTTATAAACCACTAAATTATTTGAAGTTACCGCCAGACGGATGCTTCTATCTCAAGTCAGTACGGCATAGAAGGGATTTCTGGCCCTGGATTGGTTGTAAATGGTATTTTACACTGTATTTGACAAGTATAGTCCCCAGCCGATTAAAAACATCATATGTGAACTACATGAGAACCTAATTTGTTATTTTTGTGTCGTCTTTAAGATAGTTGAAGTTTACATAAGGTATTCATTCCGAACATACGATGACGTCATGCCTATTCATGGGAAACCGTAAACAACCAAATTTACATGTGTTTTTTTCTTTGATTTCCACTTTGCAATGTAGGTTGTTTTGTGGTATTTGAATCACTGAATCAGTAGTTATGCATAAATACGTTAACACTGTCGTCTATGGGATTTTAATTGGTGGTTTATAACCTATAGGATGGAATAGAGGAACATTCTAGTAATAATGTATCCTTAGTTTTCTATTTAGTTACTCGGGCTTTGAAAACTGTGTGAAGCTCTTAACCCTAAACCAAGATTTTACGTAATCCAAAATTTCTTTCCATCTCAACTCCAATGTGGACTGTGTTCTATTTCCCTTTGACATTCTTATGCACACCTATGTGACTCATTGGTAAGTAAGTTTTGGATCGTCGCAAATTGGTGAAAGATTCCCACAGACGTTAAACTCCATATTCACTCGCTCAAGTGTTTGTATAGTACTAATACAGCCAACAGTTTCATTGATACACTGTACAATACTGACCACTGTCCAGCAATAATGACCACTGCCTGTCTGTCCTGCAGATTGTGACCATCACAGAGATGCCCTTTGTGGAGTTTGAGGATCCGTTGCCAGACGGAACATGTCCCAAACATGAAAAGAAGGAGGTCTTCCCATGTTCTCACAAAAATACTTCCACAGGTAAATCATCCATTAATGACTGTTATGTTATCAGATGATGAATTCTTATTAATTGGTATTATAACTTCAACTCCAGATCCCGAGATTACTCAACTCAGAATGTTGTTCATAAAACTATTTGAGCATAGCACGTGAGTTGAGCACAAAAAAAAAGTACTCATAAAAGTATCGTAATCCCGGGGCCAGCTCTTCCATTTTTCGATGTATGTGTGATAACTTTGCAATAAGAGAATGGTACCGTATGCGATATTCCTAAATTACCGTATTATTTTTGTTCTAATTTCACTATAATTGTTTATATATTATTGCGACAATGGTGATAGATGTGGGTGATATTGTTGAATCAGTTCAGTCAACATATACTTATAACAAAAACATTCAGAAAAGCTATACATTGAGACAAGTTGTAGGTTAATATTGTGGTGATATTAATATTGTGGTGTATTGTTGGTGTACAGGAGAGATGATGACCAAGTGCTGTACAGGATACTGTATGGACATGCTGAAGGAAATCGCCAAAGAAGTCAACTTCACCTTCACACTGCACATCAGCAATGACGGACTGTATGGATCGTTTGCCCGAGTATGTAGATGTCACATCCTATAGTCATAACGTTTATGCTATCAGAAACACTAGCTTCATTTAATCGACGTCTTGATCTAAGAAAGGCCATAAATGTACAGGATTTTGACCGCTATCCCATAATTAACACTACTTCTATAGATTACATTTGTAGCAAATTTCAAACGCTATTTCTATAGATTACATTTGAAGCAAATTTCAAATGCTATTTCTATAGATTACATTTGAAGCAAATTTCAAACGCTATTTCTATAGATTACATTTGTAGTAAATTTCAAACATTAATTCCATAGATTATTTTTGTAGCAAATTTCAAACACTGGTCATATGGGATATCCACAAGCCAGAAACCGTGTACTGTATTATGTGTGTTTGTCCAGCACAACGGCTCCAAGGACAAGCGCTGGAACGGCATGGTAGGAGAACTGCTGGACAACAATGCCGACATGATCGTGGCACCACTCACCATCAACCCAGAGAGAGCCAAGTTCATAGACTTCACCAAGCCTTTCAAATACCAGGGCCTCACCATACTTGTGAAGAAAGTGAGCGGCCATCTTATACTATTATTGTAGATACATGTCACAAATTCATATGTATCAGCTGTCTGCACTAACAGACTACATGATGTGTTTATTATAATTGCACGTAACAAGTTTAACTACACACTAACAGACTACATGATGTGTTGCAGACTCAGAAGGATTCGAGTCTGGCGTCGTTCCTGCAGCCGTTCCAGGACACGCTGTGGATCCTGGTGGGACTGTCGGTCCACGTGGTGGCGCTGGTGCTGTACCTCCTGGACAGATTCAGTCCGTTCGGCCGCTTCAAGCTGGCCAAGAGTGACGACACGGAGGAGGACGCTCTCAACCTGTCCAGTGCCATGTGGTTTGCCTGGGGCGTGCTGCTCAACTCCGGCATTGGAGAAGGTGGGTGTACTTGAAAGGTCACGTTATTTAATATATTAAACATATATGTGGTCAGTGTTCGAAATTACCGCTGGAAACTGGCCCGAATAATGATACAAATAACAAATGTTTACAAAAGACATGAATTTCTACTGGCCCTTTGGATACCTTTAGCATTGGGAGAAATGTCCGGGCCAGTAGTAATTTCGAACATTGTATGTGGTGTATAGTTAACAGTTGTCAGTAGTGTCGTCATGTCGTCAGAAACTGGTTCAGGTGTTTCTGTGTGTTGACAGGTACTCCGAGGAGCTTCAGTGCCCGAGTGCTCGGGATGGTGTGGGCCGGCTTCGCTATGATCATCGTGGCCTCGTACACTGCTAATCTGGCAGCTTTCCTGGTGTTGGACAGACCCGAGGCATCCATCTCCGGCATCGACGACCCCAGGGTAGGTAACTCTGTATGCAGTTATGAATCATACCCTTTGAAAATTGTTTTTTTAACTCTCTTTCCACAACTGATGTCAACCAGACATGCCATACGTTTTTCTTTAGCTTATATTGCACACTGAATGATACATATTCTGATTTAAAAAACTTATTTTAGCCACTCCACTATGGAAAATACTTTCTTATAATTCATATATAATCCTGGCATCCATATACACATAAAATCACTAGTTTTCAGTTGTAGAATCCGCAGAAATGTATTAACATTATACATGCGTGAAACAGCGTGGGATTCACTTTTAACCAAGTGCTGTCTTATTATTTTTTTTCAGTTACGGAATCCGAATGAGAACTTCAAGTATGCAACAGTGCGAGGCAGTGCGGTGGAGATGTACTTCAAGAGGCAGGTGGAGCTCTCCACAATGTACCGCACCATGGAGAACAGCAACTACTACACTGCCAAGGCCGCCATCAACGACGTCAGGAAAGGGTGAGAACCATTATTGTTATAATCGTGTCTATGACATGCCACCCACGTTATACTACCCGCATTATATCAACAAATATAATTGTTGTATCTGAATCGAAGGGCATTATATCGAGGGAGCACTGTATGAAAATATTTAAAACCAGTGGGACATACAGAAAATGTAGCTTATTGCCCAAAATACTTGTGTAGACAAATCAAATGTGCATACATTTGACCATGAAATATGTCAACAAACCGTGATTGTAGGCCTATGCCTTTCATGAAATGGTTAAAGTGATAGGAAGTGGACAGACATTGATACTATAGACCTACACAGACAAGGGTTGTTCCAGGGACTTGCAAGCTTTCATCTGGGACTCGCCGCGGCTGGAGTACGAGGCGTCCCGAGACTGCGACCTGGTCACCGCTGGGGAACTATTCGGAAGATCTGGTCTCGGAATCGGTCTGCGTAAAAACAGCCCCTGGACCCACGAAGTTTCCCTGGCCATTTTAACTTTGCATGAACGTAAGTAATAATTGAGACTTATAATTCCAGTCTGCTGCTATACTATTATTATTCTGTGCTCAGGGGCGACGTCTGGTGTGAAATTCAGTGTAGGTCTACAGAGGGAATTAATTGTGCAGTCCTGAATCTGTCACAGACCTTCTAGTGTAGTAAGATTCATGAAAGGATGTTCTGGTCCAGAGATTGTGAAAAACCTTTTTCAGTATGACTTCATGCTCAAAGTAAAATTTGAGCTTATAGGGTATGACATCATACACAAATGGGGCCAGATTAAATATGTCATGAGCCAGATGTAGCCTTTGGGTGTCCTAATATAAGAACAAATGCACTTGTTAACAGAAAGAAAATAGGGACTGAATACCTATTTGGTATTCTATAGCGTGTCAAGTGAAAAATTCCCACTGCTACATAAAGCGTTAATTCAATCAATCTGTTAAGATCATCTAGTGTGCCCACCGTCTATAATATGGTGCAGTGTACTGACTAAGTCTGCTTCTATGACAGGTGGTATAATGGAAGAGTTGGACAACGAGTGGATCCTGTCTGAGAGCACGTCGGCCTGTCCACAACGAGACTCCGCGCCAGCTACACTGGGTCTCACCAACATGGCCGGTCTGTAGTCCTGTCCTGTCTTCATATGTGTCCACTCCATTTTATTTTTTAATTTTTTTTATTGTGGTTTAGAGCCGTGTTCAAGATTCCTTCACTGATATCATGGCTTGTCAGTTTGGAGTAATGCTGAATGTTGCAGTAAGCCTGCGAGCACCAGCTGGTACTGACAGACCAAGGATGATAACTGCATTGCCATGGTACAGACAGCGCATGGCTTGTCTCTAGTCCTGTGCAGCCTTCCTATTTTGTCCACTGCACTTTATTTTTAATAAAGATAATTGGGGTTTAGAGCCACTTTCAAGATTCTTTCACTCATATCACAGCTTGTCAGTTCAGAGTAGGAAGAAACCTGAAATGTTTGTAGCACTGAATGTTGCAGTAATTCTGTGAACACTGGCTGGTACTGACAAACCAAGGGTAATAACTGCATTGCCACGGTACAGATAACACATCCTATCAATATTGCGTCAGAAAGGTAATTTTAGTGAACATTGATGTGGGTTCCCAGGATGGGATTTGAACCTAGTACCTTTGGCTCTGAAGTCCAAACGTTATACATTTCGCTACCACCTGCCTGCATTAGATATTAGATTAACTGAATCAAAATTATGCTTACAAATAAATAAGTAAACCGTACAGTGTACATCAGAATATTTACATGAGCACTTCTTTTGGGCATCATTGTACATGAGTTATACAGTACAGTTATCATGAATGCAATCTTTGCTACCCAGGTGTATTCATGATGGTGGCGGGCGGTATCGTGGCGGGAGTGTTGCTGATATTCGTGGAGATCGCCTACAAGCGACATCGCGGCCTCAAGGACAAGGAGCTAGAGCTGGCCCGCAATGCTGCCGACAGATGGCGAGGAAATATTGAGGTACGCATACACTATATCAAATTTATTTCCATATATATATTGGTTTATTATTATTAATAATAGTCGCCTAAGGGTGAAATATTTCTGCCACAATGTACAACATTAAAACATTAATTCATTATTAATAATAAAGATGTATTGCTAATTGTGCAAATAATTCTACATTACATGTAATAATATTAAAATAGTATTTTTATAAAGAATGATGAACGTTGAATCTATTTTAAAGATGTTTGTACATGTATGTTAATCACATGCCTGTAATTGTGACTGAAAATCTCAGATCAAATGCTCCTTTGTCATCCCTTTGTTACACATTAACAGGAATGGATGTTGACAATGAATAATGCAGTCTTGTGTCTTAGATAGTTGATATGCCATTGAATTAATGCACATGTTTGATCCTTAGTTCTGTAATGTTGCCAAACAGCATCCTCTATCATTATACATGTACCACACAATCTTACCATTAACAAGAATGTCAAGATATGTATGCAGAATGTTTCCTATTATATGAAAGCTATTATAAGTTTATTAAGGAATTGCATGGATTTTGTACACTATTGCCAATAATTCATAATATGCTATACAGAATTTCTCACAAATAATTTACTCAACTTGCGAGTATCTGGTTGCATGTATACACGATTAATACTGACCTGTTATATCTCAACTAATCCTCTACGTTTCTTTTCCTTCTCCACTGAAACCTGGGTCCACTGGCATGATCTTCAAATTATTATTTATTTATTATTATGTTGAATCATGAAGCAACTATATTACTGTCCAATACACTGCAGTGTTGTTTTATACAGTTATTGTACTGTGTCTATTTATGCAAAGTCAAAGGTCACAGAATATATACAATACATATGACATTAACAATGTACAAAAAATACAGAATCGTAATACAAATTGACCCAAGATTACAAAACCTTTTTTAGTACACTTTCATCCTCAACTTGAAGATTTGTTCCTCATATGAAATTTGAGCTTGAGCATGAAATTATACTCAAAAAGTTTCATAACCTCTGGCCCAGATATTATAGACAGATATATACACATTCCTCTTTTATTTATACAGCTCAATGAGAACAAGCCATGATATAAGTGAAAGAATCTTGAAAACGGTGATAAACCATAATTAAAAAAAAAAGATTAAATTAAATTAAAATAAATATGGGTATGATGTCTTTGTGCATGTGGGCCCAGGATATTTCAGGTCACTAACCGGTCACTATTCCTGGGTGCTGTGGACAGCATGTTGCTGACAACTGTGAAGGCAAATACCTGCATGTTCTCTCCCACTTTCTCTGGCTTGGGTTAGCTTGGGCGCCTCTAGACAAATTTTCATATACCGTAATCCCAAAATAAATTTGTCAATACTTGTTTCAGAATCACAACTTGGTTAGTTTTCCAAGTAATTTTGCATATGCTATTCAGCGCTTTTACTGCACGGCCATTTTATTTAATGTTAAAATTATTAGTTGAATGGAGGCATAAGGGTTATGGTTATGTATGTATATTTTTTATTATTTTATTCATATACTATTAGTTGATTTATGGCACAAGGGACATGCTTTTTTTCTCCAGACAAATTTTGTTCATAAACTATATACATGTATTTAGTTTCACTTAGGGTTATGAAGTTTGAATACTCATGCATACACCATGTATAAAGATTGTCTTTGAAATTCAAACACAAAGTTCCTCTGGAGTCTGATATATATATTTCACATTTGTCTAGAGGCAGCCTCAGTATAAATAGATACTTGATCATGTTCCTAAAAACTTGGAACTTTTTTTCACTTCCAGAAAAAGAAGAAATTGCGGGAAACATGGGCGTATCTTCATGAACTGACAGAACCTGGGAAAAATGACAATGGCGTTGCTTATTTGTGATCATCGTACATAGTAGGGCTGAATACCATTATTTAGAGAATGTATTGATAAATACAATGTTTATAGAAAAGTGTGAACATTTATCATATTTAACACTGTATTTCACATGTCTATTTAAAGGCATAATATCACAGTTGATTGACCTGGATAATGGACAAACGAATTTCGATCTGAGACTAATTGCGCT
>JAVCKZ010082469.1:0-12532 GCA_034780755.1 Lepetodrilus elevatus
ATGGTGAAATTATGAGCCCCCTCTTAAAATACACTTTGAGCCCCCCCTAACCTGAAAGTCTGTATCCGCCCCTGTATTGGAACTGTACATCGTATGATATATGCATGGCAGACGTTCCATTCGCGAATAGTATATGTCTTGTCAGAAACATCGTACACAATCTGCAATACATTGAGATCTAGAGTTATGCAGCACAGAATACGCATAAGAAAATGAAAGATAGAATCTGTGCATGCTTATTCACGTCCTAGCTGTCGTTTTTAAAGCTGACAATACATGTTATAATTGCCCCGTGGAGGCCACAGGAAGTTTGGCATACTGCACTATGTGCTACTGTTCACGCCAAGTTATATTTCCCTCAAGACATTAGATTTGATGGTTTTCCTATAATACCTGATTATATCTACTCATTTACATTTTCTCTATTAAAACCTTTATGTCATAAAATCATAAACATTTCTAGTTTTATATGGAATGAATATTCAAGAAAATCAATTCTGCTGTCGTAAACACAAGCCTACGCCATAAATACAGCACGTCGTGATATTACTTTGAGATGGTATCAGTGGCTGTATAGAGAGGGTGACGTACGAGAACCAGCAGTGAATTCAGGATACAAAGTGATTTTATTTACACCCTTGTGGAGTTTACTCACATACTTAATCAATGCAGTATTTGTCCATTGTGTCAACATCTGATTGAACTGACTTCGTAGCAAGACGCAATCCTTCAAGGTCGTTGCTTGAAGGAACTATTGACGATAAATATGTCAAACATTCAGTCCCAATGAATAATAGAATGAGTTTAGATGGCGGTTGCTTTCAACACAAAGGCTGAACATAGTCTGTTAAAATGATGCCATCAATTATTAAGTCTGATCCTGTTCTAGTGCATTGTATCGCAAGGAAATTGATTGTCATGCATAAGTACATGTTGAAATATATATTTGTTTGGATGTCAAGTTGACTATCAGTAATGCGGTGAACTATAGCCTCTTACAATCAATGAGTCCACTATGAGGAAAATAATCAGTCTATAGCATACACTCATAAATATCATATACCAGTTGGACATAGTGTTGCAGTATCTATGCGAAACCTTCCGGTACCGACGAACCAAGGATTTTAATTGAACAAACTATCTATAGAACACTACTGTATATAATTCCCTTACTCTTTTCTACTTGCATTGTATATATATACTCGAGCCTCGAGCATTGTTTTTAACGATGGGTTAGGCGCATTATACATATGCTTATTATTATTATTAGTAGTAGTATTATTATATATATCTAAGATGTTCCTTCTTATGGTGACCTCAGCTATAAGCTTACCCTTGTCTAATGTTGTTGATAATACGTTCCACCCAAATGTCTTGCATAGTACCTGTTTACCATTTCTAAGGATACTATCATAGTATGATGTTTCAGAGTTAATACTACTCTTCATTGAAACACGTGAAACATGTCATCCCTAGCATATCTTGAGAGGAGTCATTAGATGTATTCTCAAGAATTCAACTATATATAACAGGAGCATGAATGTAGTTGCAAATCTTCTTTTTACCCAGAACCAATATACTTGAGATAATCTATCACCTGCACATTTTCAATGGCCTAAACGGCGTCAACCGGACCATCACAGTAAAACACCGTGAAATTGAGTGTCAAACACGTGCAACTTCAATGGCGTAGATATCAACGAACAGGAAGTTACGACCTGACTTAAGTACACACTGCGAACGTTCAGTCGTCTGCGGTAAAACATAACAAGGCTAGTGAGACTAGCATAACTAGTTTATAGCAACTGTACTTTTGAAGCTCTGCTTATTTACAGGAAACAATTCGGAACAAATCTCGGCATACTTATTTAGCTGTCGGAGTAATCGTCCGGCTCGTGATGAACGACTGTGCTCAGCACGTGCATTCTGTGTGCATTCATCATGCAGACTCGTGTTAATGTCTCCTAAAACCGTGTAATTTCCTGCTTGCATGTAAAATCTGATTTCTGGCGTCCAGCAAATTGCGGCTCTGATCACCTCGCAGAAGACGTAACCGTCGCCGGGTCTAAATTGCAGCCATAACGATGACTTGTACAGCAGCGCTCGCCTCGTCAGTCACATTATGATTACACGTGATTCCAGCCTGACTGCAAACATGTGCATTGGTGTGAACTGGGCTTAATATTGCGTTACGTTATCTGATGATCTCGTGGTGGTTGAGAAGTGACTGGTACAATCATGCGGATGTCCGTATCTCGGCGTGACTTCACAGACGTAGCCCCAAGGTGGAAATATATGGCTTATATATGCATAATGATAGGTGTGCTGTAGATGGAGGCATGCTTACCTCATGTTTGTGTAGTTCGCAGTATGAACTCCATCACTTATACAATGCGCTATTCATTTTATTTTATGACTTTGGAGACTAACCATGTCACCAGTAGACCAAGGACAAGTTGTCTTGTAGCATGCACGGTCGTAATTGTATGGTGCCTGTAAGAGTATGGTCGTAAGGACCCACAGATACTGGGAGATGCAGAACTGTAAGCATATATATGCAGTTAATAGTTATCAACTTTCTGCGCCAAGAACTCTCTATAGCCAGCCATGTTTAGTGACCTACTGCATGACGTTACATGTCGTACACTAATCTTGTACACTAATCTTGTACACTAATCTTGTACATTAATGTTCTATTCACTCACCATGTGTCGGCATTTACAGATGAAATCGAAGCGACACGGAACACAAAACTAGTATAATATTAGTATATAGTTGTCTTGGTTAATTTCCTACTCCATTTTCGCCCATAGAATGATGTAAACAGCTATATCTTAATGTATCGGTTATAAATGCCGTAGTGCCGTGTACCACCTAAAGATGAAAAGTCAGTGTGATATCTGACATAAATGTGGCATAGGTACTAACCTTAATTGTTTTCAATATGTTTTATTTACGGGAGATTAGACAGCCAACTATGCATACATCTTCTTCTGCCTCCTTATCAATACAGATGAACACTGATCTATTAGAAGGAATGTTGGTATGTGTTGCGGATGTGATACTTGGTTAACATACAGACAAGCAGCGATGATTCAAATCAAGACTACATGATCCATATTCCACCTTGCCAAGCGTTTCGCAGTGCTCTGTTTTTTTAAAATTTTGAAATAACATTTTCAATCCGCAAGCTTACGTCATACTTCAGTTTGTGGTTAATAAGATTTCTTCAAACGCTGGCACTACATAGAGATCTTCCAACCCCGGGGCCACAGACACACTCCAGTCTCCGCTCTCCTCTACACGCTTCTCCTATTTCATATTGAGCACGTCCAATGACATCCACCAAAAAATAAGAATGGAGATTAAAAATATGCAATTATTCACCGTGATATTAAGTCTCCGGAACCGTTTGCTTTTACATTCATTATTACAGCTCAGAGCTAAACTGAGCAACATTTGTGTTTGAATAAAAGTTCACGACCAGCTCTGCGCGCTGGAGGGTGCGCACGTGGAACTGCGAGCATTAATCACAATCTTTTTTAGCTATATTGTTGTTGACCCCAGTGCCCTTGTCCCGTGGGGGTCGGGCTTCACCCCACCCTGCTGTGGGCACGAGAGGTTTTGTTTTTAGCATGCGTTCTCTGTGATGAGACTCTGAGTGGATGCTGCTGTGATTGATCCCCCTCGATAGAACCCCCTCCCCTCCACGGACTCCACAGTCGCCATCCCAACATCCCCAGACCTTTCTTTGTCCACAAGCCAGTTGTTAAGCAATGGATGCATCTCCGCCTCTCAAAGTGCAATAATAGAAAGATTTATCAAGGCGGGAGAACGTCTCCGGTATGGCTGGAAGCTTTCTTCACAACGCGACATTACTTCTAGAACATTGTCTCCGCTTCTTAGATGAACAAATGACAGTTGCGTCATGTTCCAGAGAAATTTCGACTCCACAATTAAAACGTAATGAGGTGATTGTGTTCTCACTGTGTGCGGTCAGCGTACCCTAAATCAACACGCCCATGCTATTAATCAAATAGGGCAACACAATGGCACACGTACAATTAAAAATCTGATATAATCAGTTTAGTTATGATGGGATGAGGCTTTGAATATTTGCGCCCGAGAAACGTCAAATACCTCTGAGATTGAAAATTCGATATAATTATGTCGCCTTTGTGAATATTCTTTCTCAGATTTAGCATTTCTTTCGACGATTGCCGAGGGCATACTGGGCTTGATGGCACGTAATAGAGTAATGATGAACCATTAAGGCAAACATATTAATGAACTAATTTAAAAGAGTGAAAACAGGTGATTTAGACATTAGGTTTGCAGAAATACATAGAAAATATTACTAGATATGGTACAGTTTTCATTATTGTTTTTTTTTCTGTTGATGATGCGATGATATACTAGTCTAATAACATAATCTCGTCTAATGTATTAAGTGTGCATGGCAAGGCATGCTAAGTTTAGCTAATTTTCATTGACACATATCTTAAAATAATGATACTTAGTATTGTATATATATTATTAGAGACCTTGATCTCCAATGTTCATAGGAAATATTTGCTAACAAAAATGTTATTTGTTTTACATAATTCCATAAATTCCTGGAAAGACAAATTAACATTTTAGTTTAATACAGAATATATATTTGGCCATCGTATTCTAAGAACGAACATGGTGTTAACACAAGGTCGAACTGCTCTGTCAGCTGCATGCAGATCTGTGCTAGTAGTTATAGCTGAACTAAATAGTGAAGCGCCAGTACAATGTCTCGCGTCCTGACATTCTGAGATACATGTACACTGTGTCGGATGGTTTCTTCTACTCCATATTCAACACCACTGCACCTATATACTAGAACCCGTCTTCTATCACGCATCCTGAGATATCGAACTGATTTACATTGGCTTAGTAATATCCACGCGATAGGATTCATTGTTTGCTATTATTTGTATGCCAACTTGGCGCCACGGGGTGAAACCTTTGTACAGGCCGTGGAAACATGCTAGAAATTATATCTGCATATTTGCGTCATAGACGGACATACATCACTGATAAAACATACGGGATGTCTGACTATGGCTGAACAAAAGAGTAATAGATGACTGACTTCCGGTTCTATGAACATCCGCAGATTGGTTCACACGTCTTCGTCCCTTGGCGGTGTCTGTCTGTCTCTCTGTCTGACTCTCTGATTGTCTGATTGTCTATCTGTCTGTAATGACTGCATTACATCAAGAACATACTCCTAGTGTGACTTCATGTCCATCAGATACTACAACCAATGCTCATAGTTTTCGTGATATGCGACTGTGAAACTGGAGACTGCCTACAGGAGGTGTTGGAGAGATACATCCGCTGTATTCCCCAGATATCACTTCCGCGCACCACCGGCGAGTCTGTATATCATGTCGCCTGACGTAACCATATTAACACAGGATGACACATAGTGTTTGTCATGATTGTGGTGCATATAATGTGACCAGTAAACGTCGCATTGGCATCAGAACAATCAGTACGACAATCATCTGACAGATTGAGTTATTCTAGTATACATCTACTAGTAACTAAAATAAGGTGCACATGTGTAGCTATGTTCATATTTAGATGTATTTTGATAATATGAGGGCTTAGCAATCATGTAGGTTTAACACATCCATACTATGACAGCAATATTGATATTGTGTACATACCATAACTAATATTCTAAAAAACACACTATTAGATTCAGTTCACGCGTGGTAGTATCAACTTCTAACACAGAACTACTGTATTGTAGTGCCGCACATCGATCTATGTCTCAGTAGAGATGAAATTCTCCGTCTTCACAATGAAACCATTCTGATTACAGCCATCTATTGGCTAATACAAATATTACCAACTTTCACCGTGAATGTCTGTTTAAACATAATGTCGCTCGGCTATAGACAATATGACCCGGATGTCCAGCTGGGGCATGGGTAAGAAGTAAATACTAAATCTGGTTGCCTATCTGTCATATCCCACTGGAAGTAGATACACACTGGCGGCCATATTCCATGAATATAAAACGAAAATGTGAATTGGAAAGTCTTTTCTCCATGAAATATGTACGCTTTGTTCATTGAGTGAGAAATCTTTATTCCGATGATTGAGAAACAACATCGTACACGTCCAATATTTCAGGTATCACAATTTGAAAGGATTCAAATCCAACTTCAACCCGTGAAACATTGTTTAACCTCCAGGATATATAACAATAAGCCATCTTTCGCCAATCCACCCACCCCTCCTTACCAAAATACACTATAACCCATTCATAATCGCATAAACTCGTATCTTTTTCCAAATTACAAATCCCACCATAAAACCCTATCCGCCAATGTAATTAAATCACAGAGCCCCATTCACGAACCCATCAAAATCAAACAAACCAATTCAATATTCGTTCCCAACATGCAACCCAATTCCCCACCCCATCCACATGGCAAAACCCAATTCCCCAATCTCCTCACATCATATACACGGAACACAATTCTCCAACCCACCCAAATCTCACACACACAACCCAATTCCCCAACACCCCCCAAAACGCATGTACACAACCTTTTTCCCAACTCAATCCATGAACCCACACGCGTCACACAACTCAATCCATGAACTCACACGCGTCACACAACTCAATCCACACCCCAATCCACATAACACAACACTCTCAACCAACCAACCCTCCCACACCAACCAACTCATCATCATTCTATTCCGTCGTATCCACAAAAACCCCGGAATCCCACAAAACATTTATTTTTTTGGCGTAATGCATAGCTACTGCAGGTTGATGGATGTAATCAAATATGTCTCACAATGTAATGGATTAAAGACGACATTGAAGTATAGCGCTTCTGTATTTGCTGTAAGACGATACCACGAGTACGATACTGGAGATGGAGACAGTCCGCTGTATGCTCTAATGATGGTCCGTGGTATGCTCCTATGATGATCCGTGGTATGCTCCAATGATGACCGGTGGTATGCTTCAATGGCCTAATGATTAAGTAGTCCTCTCCTGTCAGTCTCCATTTAGTCGATCCCGTGTCAACATCTCACCGCACGAGCTTCTGCCGCGTCATTATTACGCTACTTTTCGCGTGAAATATTTGTGTGCTTAGGCTCCCTAACTAGAGTTTAAATGACATTATATCTTTGGTCGGGGACACCGACTTACAAGAGAGTGATGGCGTAATTTAGCTTCTGGCAGAGTCCTCCCGAGGCAACGCTACGAAATCAATGGACGAGCTCTTCCTGGTCGACTGAGGAGGGTCTGCTCTTCACGAAAGCGTCGTACTGCGTAAATGAGGGCGTGCGTCGTGGTCGTAACACGGCAGGAAGCCTCCATTTACGCCCAGACTACCGGTACGACCCTTTCGTGAAGCGTAGATGAGGAAAGGAAGGAAGGATCTGTCGACACCCACGTTCTTCCACTCAGGATTCTGTCCGCTGGCGCTTCAACATTCCATTTAGTTGCATAAGAAAATGATGAGCGCGTATTAAAAGCCAAGTTGTGAAACTAACTACATTCCTTTTGTTTTTCAAATAGAAGTATGACTAGAGGCTCAAAATGATTTGAGAGCGTAATTGAAATAGTTAATAATTTAACAGTGACGGTTGGACACGTGGAAAGGTTTTCAAGACAGAAATATAATTTTGGATGTAAGAAGTGTGGAAATACAAGCAAGACAGATGAGAGCGCGCACTGCAACTGTAGTCACAGTGACCTTGATGCTGACATTGACCTTACAACCTGTTGCCAGTCTGTCAGATAATAGTCAGATCGCAGTTCCTGACGAGAATCTCTCTGCTTCCTAGAAAATGATACTATGTTCCTACTGGAAACTGATACTATTGTCCTTACTACCGTAAACTTTTACAAAATTCAATTTAAATTTAACCGATGAGATCACTGGCTGTACCGTAATAAGATCCATTTGGGTTTAAAAGTGATATTTATTATTTAGACGCAATAGTCTAAAAGCGTCCCCGTTTTCGTTCTCAGTTTCACTTGAACATCACGCCCAGTCTTTCAGTCAACGAGGCGCCATTACATAACGTCTGAGTACAAGTCTTAGATTTACTTTAAGTAGAATTGATGGCAAGAGGTTTTCCAGATAACCGACGGATCGAAGTGAGTAACGTAGCACTAGCACTAATGAATGAAAACAAGACCGGAACATGACTTGACGCCGGTGTTCAGCCCGCCAGGTCTTACAGCAGGTTGTGCTGGTCGCCTCAACCCCGGATCTCGTCTCTGCCTCCGCCCAGCCAAGCCAGGTTACCTGACAGCGCCTATAGACGTGTCTATGTTGCCACGTCTTCTAACTAGACCGCGGAGTTTACAGATTGGACAGCTTTCTATGGCCAAGGATGCCGCTATTTAGAGAAAACGTATTGGAAACGGGAGTTGAGGGTTTTCAATCTAGTCAGAGTTGTTCAGAAATAAATGAAATTAAGTGAAATTCGATGTGTCTGTTACGTCCTGATGCTGTCAATATACGTGGTAGTAATTACGCCTATGGCATACATGTGGAATATATGTCTTGAAGATTTACTCAGTAAGTAAGTGCTTAAATGAATGTATTTTACTAAAATACGTGTACATGCACATGATGCATACCAAAATCTTCAACGCTTGTCTAACTTTCAATGCATGTCTAACTTTCAATGCTTTCCCTAACTACCTATACACGAAGCTACATATATTTCCTATAGCGCTTATGTACGATGTACAGTGCGTACCATTTCTCAACCAGAATACTCACAGAGCACGAATATAAAGACGTGATAATTAAGCTCGGAAAAACGCTCAGAAGAGAAAGCTAGTGGTTTATTTCTGTGACACTAATTCTTACTTGAGCAATTATTGGCACTAGAAAGTTCTGTAATTGACGTATTTCAGAATACAGGAGAAAGTGTTGCAGCTAAATGTACGTTCCCTGTTCTTAGGAACATACAAGAGAAGAAACGTGGTCATCGCGAGCTGGGCTGAGATATTGGACGTAAATACACGGAGACATATCTGAGCGTGTTCTTTAGTAAATGTCTCCCGCATCAACGTTCTACTTACTCCTGGTTCTCGCTTCAACGACCAGTGCATGTTCAAATAAGCTCCAGAGTAGAACATGCATTACCGAGGCTAATCTTAACTCCAGCTTGGCTGTACTGCAGTATAGGTTGTGGATGGTGACGTAGTGATCATGTACTGTATGGTGGGGAGGTGGTGTGTTATGAACGTGTGTATGTGAAGTATAACATGGTGGTAGGTGGATGGACGTCAATGCTGTGTATGCTGCAGTGAGTGGTAAGGTGGTGCGTGGTGGTGCGTTTGTAGTTGAGGCGATGGGTGTGAAGGGCAGTGATGTAATGCTATTGTAGTTGATTAGAGACTAGGATTTTAGAGACTATGCTGTGAATTGGTAAGTACTACATAGGTTTTGGTGAAAGAAATATAAACTAAAAGAAAAATAATACATGGCATTGACATTGTTCTCACAAAGAAAATCCGCAGGATTTCTGCGTTTTTCGTAACACTCTTCCTTTCTATATATCGTTTGAATTCAATGTTTCCGCAAATAGATTATGTGTAAAATGTCAATGCTGGTCGTCCAAATTATCTAAGCAACTTTGGTCCATCAATCAATATAATTTAGTTGAAATGCCATGAAGGTATACATACGTTATTTGAAGGTTTTACATCGATCATTGTATGTCCCAGTTCAAATATACATATGTAGATCTTATTTCTTTATGACCAAACGTCGAGTAAATGCCCATCCGCAGACCAAGTGTCTGTCAGTGGATAATAAGTAGACATATATCTGCGTCTCGCGGATGGGAATTGCTTATCAACGTCAGCTACAGGACACATATACACTTGCATCGCTACACGTAACAGGGTTATACATGCATTTACTATCAGTATCAACACATCACGTACTGTTAACATATCGGAACATGAGACCAGCTTATGTACATACTGAATTACTCTATAGACAGTGACAGTTAACATTATGCAGACCACAAGTTGAGGAGATATTGAAAATAGTTTTAATCAAAGTACCACCTTTTCAATATATATATACTACATGCGCGTTCTCTTCACTGCTGACTTTGAAGCTTTAAGTACATTTAGGAGAACACTGATAAGAAAGTTAAACAAGTTGTCAGACCTTCCCGACAATCGTATTACAGTAAGACGTGTTGCTGTTCTCAGAGTGAAACTCGCTTAGCGATGGAAACACCCATGCCGCAGCTCTGTGGACATACGGGCCTAGTCATTTGGACACGTCACGCGAGGTGCTACGAGACTGTGATGGTGTGTAGAGTTGGCCATTATCAAACTAATGGTACTTGTCACTTGGATCTGGTCTCCTGGGATCCGGACTGTCACCAGCAAACAGGTGGTTCGGTGTGGGGAGCTTAGGTCGGCTTACACTGGTAATGGCGCTTTATCTGCTCCTGGCAGCGCCAATAGGAGGATAGCAGACTGAATAGTATCGATAAAGCGTGATGTGGAGTACAGCTGCCCGGTTCTAATGCCCTGGTTTGAAATATAAACCCTTAAAGACATGGAGGGATGCCACCAGGGTTTTCATAATAAGGGAACCTAAATGTCCATGTACAACTGACTTGCCGCTTCCTAATGATAAGGTTAAGTGTCCACTTCCAGTTCAGGAAAGCAAGCGCCAATCTTATTGGATACGTTTTAATATGGTTATCCTAAACCTAACTATTAATTTCATGAACACCCAGCAGTTTATCTATGCACCTTATTGAGGAATGGGTTACGGATTCAGTATTTTAATCCTAAACAATACTAGGGTACAACTCTTTACATGGACGAGGCTGTAGCAGTAATTATCAACATGGGTAGTATTACTAGTCACATGAGACCGTCATCCAATGGACAATAAAACATAGGTACGCTGGCATCAGAACAAGCTTAATTAGACCCCGCATCAATCTCCAATGAAGTTTCCCTTCATAATAGGATGTGATGCACTGTATAGCGGCTGTTGTTAATGTTCATCTGTTCGCAGGTCTACTGCAGCACACAATGCTACACGTGTTACAGGCTGTGTTACCTGCCGTGGTGTGAACAATATATGAATACGTTTATGTAAATATACCAATTTGTAATAATAATAAAATTAGTTGAAATATTTACGCATGACTTTCAGAACTTGCATTGCATTATTGTACATTTTAGTGGTAGAAAACAGAAAGTAGAATTTAATGTAAAATGATGCCGTAATTCTCTAAGCTTTGGCATTTTAATGAAATACAACGGGGAAGGGAACAATGTTGCTTGTGAGTTGTGTACTGCTTTCCTGATGACAGCTTAATATTACATCAACGCCTGGGGCCTCCCTCTATTGATTATAGCTATAGTAATTACACACAGTACGTTTTTCCGCATGGTTCTGTACAGCTAGATGTCTTATTCTCAGATTGTTGTCATAAGCACGTTTTTCGTATGACTAAGAAACCTTTTTAACATTCAGGTAGTTTCTATGTGAGCGTAGAAGTTCCAACAATGAATGCTTAGTGTGAGATATGTTATTGATTTTATCTTAAGTAATATGAATTTCACGTTATTAGTATTGCCCTCCTGCGCGGAGTTGGGTCTCTGAACAATTCTCCGAGACCCCCGAGCTATGCACTGCTTTCCATAACAACTTTGCAGATCTAATCAACAGTAATGTTTTTGTAGCCTTGCTGGTTACAAGAAGCCAGTGGCTCAAATTATTAAATAATAAACAGCAAAATAGATCTGCGGTGTGCTTCGCCGCACTGGGCATGTAAGAGGATATCCTAGGGGAAGGACGGGGTGCGGGTTTAGGGGGGTAGAGTTTGGAGGTTGCATTTTTATTACTTTTATTATTTGTTATTGTTTTTTGGTGGGGATGGGTGGTGGTAAGGGGGTGGTGGTTAGGTGGTGTTGGTCAGGAATACCGAACGAACATCAGATTGTAGGTATCTGATCAACATTGGAGTCCATATCAGAATATACATGGAAGCGTTATCCGACATCGTCACATCGTTTGGTCAAGGGGTAAGTCGATATTTAGAATGCCTATCGCCTAATACTGGAAATCTACATAGCTTGATCTTATTAGAGCCCTTTCATGCAGTGACACTGGAGAAGAGAACGTATCGGAGTGATCTCCCTTCCTGCTGATGGCACATAGCGCCAGCGTCATTGAGAAGCTGGCAGACTGAAGGAAGGAAGAGTATGGGATTCAACGGCGCGTCACGTTTCTGATATATGGGTAAATGAAAAGTTAAGTCAATATCCCAGCTGATATAATGTCGGGGATCACGCTCTTTGTTAAATTGCACTTCAATGAGATGGTCGACTATTGGTAGAGGCGGAAGCCGAGGAGGCATCACGACCAAAACTGTTGGGATATAGGGGGTGAAAGTAATGGTGGGAGCCTCATTGTGAAACTGACTTCCGGGGGCAGGAGGCTCCTAATAATGACAA
>JAVCKZ010082480.1:0-12530 GCA_034780755.1 Lepetodrilus elevatus
AAAAATTCATTTCATATACTTGGATATGAAGCTACAAATAAATATCAGTGGAATGATTTACCAACTCATCAAAACAGAAGTATAGTTAGCTGGTATGGTAAGTTTAACAATGATTTTATCATATTTATAGTTTTAAAATTTATAATGCCAAATGGAACTTCAAAATGGTTAGATCTAGTTTACACTCCATCTTCAGATGGTTATGCAAACTATACAGATAATTTTATGCATATATCTTTAGGTAGTGGTGCTAAAGATGGACAATGGCATCACTACCAAAGAAATGTTTTAAATGATTTGAATAAGTTTTATCCAGGTTCTAAACTAGATTATATAAATGGATTTGCAATCAGGGGAAGTGGAAAGATAACAGATATAAAGCTATCTAAATAACCACAAAGCTAGAGCAGTAAAGCCCCCAAGCTAACCAGTGAAGAAGCAAAACTCCATAAGCTAAAAACCTTAAACTCTCTCGCATACAACCACTAGCTCGTCGAAATAATAGAATAAGTATGAGCATAACAAGAAGTGATATAGGTTGATAAGGCAAGGCTAAAATTGGGGTTATAAAAAAGTAGAAAAATCCAAAAAGAGCCTTTTTTAGATCTGCTCCATGATATAGCAAAAATCCAATTGACACGACAAATGATACCACCAAGCCTTTTAAGAAGGCTCTTAGGCTATCTGATTTCAGTAACTCTACCATTTGTTATAAAGAGTGTTACTTGATCGCCTGATTTATATCTGTTTGGATTGTTTGCATCTATAGGTAGAACTGTAGTGATAGTTTTTCCACTATCAAGAGATACCGTTATCCTTTGAGCTTTTCGCACATCTGCATCTTCTCCAGCAGCTGCACCTACGATAACACCACCCATAGTAGCCAACTCTTGACCAGCTCCATCACCGATCTGACTACCAAGTGCTCCACCTGCTATCATGCCAAAGATAGATGTCCATTTTCCATCACCTTTTATGCTAACAGCTTCGACATCTTTTACTACACCTTTGTATGACTCACTTATGCTTCCAGCTCGAGAGGCATCAAGAGCTTTATTTGCACAGCCATTGTTTAGTGTCACAAGTGTAGCCATTAGAGCTACTGAAGTTAATAATTTTTTCATAGTGGTCTCCTTGTTCTATATTATATCTATATTTGTATGGATTAATTGTGAATTTATTTATCTTTTTACAAATATTAAGCAGATCTTATACAGTTTCTACCGCTATCTTTAGCTTTATATAGTGCCTTATCTGCCCGCTTTAAAGCAGTTTCCAAAGTATCTTTATCCGTAACCTGGGTAAATCCAAAACTGGCGGTAACATTTTTAGCAATATTGTGGTTTAAAGATTCTAAAATATTTTTTAAGTTTTCTAAAGCTATTGTTGAAGATTCTAGTGTTGAATTATTTAGCAATAAAACAAACTCTTCACCACCCCATCTAGCAAAAAAGTCTGATTCTCTTATATTTTGATTTATAGTAGATGCTAACATGATAAGAATCTCATCGCCTATAAGATGACCATAAGTATCATTTATATTTTTAAAGTGATCAATATCTAAAATCGCAAGAGTAAATGCAGAACCATAACGTTTTGTTTGTTTTAGCTCATAAGCAAAAACTTCTTCAAATTTATTTCTATTGTGTATCTTTGTTAAGTTGTCTGTATAAGCATAATGAAGTGCTTGTATATGACTTGTTACATCATAAGATATTGACATATATTCTAAAATAGTTCCATGCTTATCTAAAAATGGAACTATAGTAGCATCCACATAGTATGCTTTTCCATTTTTAGAGATATTTTTTAAAGTACCTTTGTATACCTTTTTTGAAGATATTGTTTCCCATAAGTGTTTAAAATCTTCTGATTTTGAATCTGGATCATGGATAATACTATGACTTTTACCTAGTAATTCCTCTTTACTATACCCAGTAATTTCACAAAATTTTTCACTTGCATAAGTGATTAGCCCTTCAGTGTCAGTTCTAGAAACTATAGCAGATTTATCTATCGCTTTTTTATGTTCTTGGATTAGAAACTCTTGCTTATCTGATATCTCAATCTCTTTTTCAAGTGCATTACTTGTGGCACCTATAGTTTGGACAAGCTCACTTTCTCTACGGACAAATATATGATAAAAATATCCCAATAGAGATAAAATCATAGCTACAATTAGTGCCAAGATAGAGTGTTTAACTGTATTATTGGCAGATATTACATCTTCTAGTGGAGTGATCACTTCTATGACACCACGTTTATCACCTAGTTTCCACTTCCCTTTTTCCCATGTTCTATCTGGATGAGAGTTGTGACAACTAACACAAGCATTGTCGGTCATAAAGTCCGTAACAGCAACACGAAGTACAGGCTTTCCATCTATCGTATCTTTTTTAGTATAGGTTCCATCAGGATTTTTCTTTGTGTATTTAATCGCCTCTTTCTCAAAGCTTGTTAATACTCTATCTGATCTATTTTTAAATGGATATTCACTATAAAGACTGTATCTGATTCCAGTATTTTCACTAAAGATTTTACTTAAATCATGTATCGTAGTTGTAGGCAAAGGAATAATACCATTGACTCCTTCATGGTCATAGCTAAATTTTATATTTGGGGCATTTTTTTTGATATCTTTTACAACACTATTAACATAATAAGCACGTGTTAGTTTTATCTGTTCTACGGACTGCAATGAGTTTTTCGTGATAGTGTCTATCGAGTTTTTGTCACTTATATAAGGTATATAATAGATCAATACACCAATCATGACTAAAGTAGTAGCAATGATTGGCTTAAAAATATTTTTTCTAATGACTTGGTTATTGATTCGCTTTAAAGAGAGCATTTCAATATCATTTATCTTTTTCACTTTCTACAAATATCCTTATATGAACTTATCTTTGTAGTAAATCGGTAAAAATTAAATTTTATTTAGTCATATAAGAGATAGTGACGATTAAAAGATTAATTAAATCAATAATCTTTTAATGCATCATTGATCTGAACATAAGCCTCTACAGGTGTTGTCTCAAAATACTTTATATCATATTTTCTAGCAAAGTTTTTTGTCAATCTTTGTACATGCAAAAGGTTAAATCTAGGTGCTTTTGGAAACAGATGATGTTCTATCTGAGTGTTTAATCCACCATAAAACCAGTGTATAAACAATCCACCTTTTAAAGATCTACTTCCTCTCATCTGCATCTCTAACCAACTAAGCTCTTTTCCCTCTTCTAAATCAAATACATCACAACCTAGGTGATTTGTTATAAATCCAAATGATAGCCATACAGATAGGGTAAGATACAAAGTTACAAACACTGTAAGAGCCGATGAAAAAGGGAGTATATAAAAGATAGTTCCCCAGATGATTGGCCAGTGAAGTAACATCAAAAACAGCTCTTTATATAACTTTCTTTTTATCACAAAGCTATATGATTGAGCTATAAAAGCTGGATACATAAAAAGCATAGAACCCCAAAAAATGATATGTTTATACTTTCGTATAAAAGGGCTATCTCCTTTATCATTAGGAGTAAAAGCTCCATCAAGTGCTCTTATGTCTTCATCTTTTTCTACAACATTGCACCAAGTGTGGTGGTTTACATTGTGTTTGTGATCCCACCAAGATGATGAGTTGCTTAGGATGATTGCAGAGTAGATATATGAGAGTTTAAATGATAGTTTTTTATCTTTAAAGTATTGAAGATGTAGTATATCATGAGATACAAAAACCGCACGAGTAAATATAAGGGTCAAAAATAGCCCTAGTAAAACTGGATTCCAAGACTCCATAGTAGCAAATGCAACCAACAGCGAAACAACTACTGCAACCATCTCAATAGTCCCACGGATAGGAACTCTATCTAATAAACCTGCTAATTTTACCTTATCTTTTAACTCATCAAAATTGTCTGGATATACTGTTTGTGTAATCTTCTTCCTTTTTATGAAATTATTTGACGATTATATCAAACTAGAGATAAATTTATATTTTTTACACAAAAATTACACAGATGTGTTATAATATTTTCTTATCTTAATAAAATGGAGAATAAGAGATGATATTAAATAAAAATAGTTTGATTTTAGTTAGTTTAGGTCTAAGTATTGTGCTCTTTAGTGGTTGTGGAAGTAGTAGCTCTAGTGATACCAATACAACAAAAAAAGATGATAAAAAATCTACAGAAGAAAACAATGAAACACAAAGTACAGAAAATAACAGTACAGATGATAATACTGTTATAGCAGGGTATGAGTCACAAAGTGGTCTACTTATAGAGACAAGAAGTGACGGCACTAAAAGAGCTTGGGTAAATACTAAGGGTGATGAGTGTCTTATATATCGTATAAAAGATCGTGGTTCAAATATTGCAGATGGTGGAGCAGTCCATTGTCAAAGTCTGGCAACTTCCAATTATGGTGGTATAGATAAATGGAGAATGCCTACAGCAGAAGAAGCTGTATATACTATGGCAAATGTAAGTACAACGGGAGATGATAAGATCATATATCCAGACGATAATCCAAAATGTCTTTTTATGGGTACGGATGAGAGTAAAGATTCAAAAGGTAGTAAATTTGTTTATACAACAAACTCAAATCATAATGGATCTTTTTCAGATGCGTCAAGAAAAGTTGCTGGTATTCGTTGTGTAGCCAATCAGTAATAATCTGCTATCATTTTACCCAATATCAAAAAAGGTAAAATGATGCAAAAAACAAAGATGACTCTAACAACAAAAGTTCTACTTGGCATGGTGCTTGGTATTATCACAGGATTAGTTATAAACTATTTTGGGATGGCTGGTGATGATACTTTTATTGGATCCAATATAGTAAACGGACTATTTTTGATAGTCGGTAAGATGTTTGTAACTGCACTAAAGATGCTTGTTGTCCCTCTTGTATTTTTCTCTCTCATATCTGGAGTGCTTGGGATTGGAGAGCTTGGGACTTTAGGAAAAGTAGGCATTAAATCTTTTGCTCTTTATCTTTTAACTACTGCTATAGCTATCGGTGTCGCTATATCTATCGCGGTAGTAAGTGGCATAGGAGTTGGTGCAAATCTTAAAACTTCTACCACTTTTGTAGCCAAAGAAGCACCACCATTAAGTGAAGTTTTTATAAATATCATACCTTCTAATGTATTTGAAGCTTTTGCTAGTGGGCAGATGCTTCAGGTTATATTTTTCTCCATACTTTTGGGAGTTTCTATACTTATGGTTGGTAAAAAAGCTCAAAGTTTAGTACAGAGTGTTGAGGTTATAAATGAGGTGATGATGAAGATGGTAAACATCATCATGTCAGTAGCCCCTTATGCCGTGTTTGCATTGATTGCTAAAGCTATATCGACTCTTGGATTGGATCTACTATATAGTTTATCAGGTTATGTGCTTGTTCTTATAATAGCTCTATTTTTACATCTTTTTATCACTTTGATGGGGATTTTAAAGATTTTTTCTGGGATGAGTATAGGGATGTTTTTGAAGAAGATGAGAAATGTTCAGATATTTGCTTTTGGAACATCAAGCTCAAATGCAACCATACCCGTAACACTAAGAACAGTTACTCAAAGATTAGGGGTTGATAACTCTGTAGCTTCATTTACAGTTCCTTTTGGAGCTACTATAAATATGGACGGAACAGCTATCATGCAAGGAGTTGCAACTGTATTTGTGGCAAATGCTTATGGTATAGATCTATCATTTTCAGACTATCTTACAGTTATAGTGATGTCTGTTTTAGCCTCTATCGGTACTGCTGGGGTTCCTGGTGTCGGGCTTATCATGCTCTCTATGGTGTTTGCACAAGTTGGTTTACCAGTTGCTGGAATAGGGCTGATACTTGGAGTTGATAGACTTCTTGATATGTTAAGAACTGCTGTAAATGTTTCTGGAGATGCAGCTGTTTCAGTGATAGTTGCAAAAAGTGAGGGCAAGCTAAATGAAGAGATATATAATGATTTAGAAGCTGGAAGTGTAGAAGATATACCTGTTTTAGATGAAGAGGTTAAAAGAGATATGGCAGATCTCATAGAACAAACTAAATTAAAAGATTAAGAAAACATTCACTATAATGGAAGCTCATATCAATAAAAATAGGAGAAAATATGAACAAAGTTTTAATTATAACATCACTAGCAGTAGCACTTTTAACAGGGTGTGTTTCTGATAACCCTGTAACAAATGTTGCAAAAAGTGCAACTTCAGCAGTAGCTGATACAGCAAAAAGTGCAGCAAACGGAGCAACAAATGTTGCAACTGGTGCAGCAAATGCAGCAACAAACACAGCAAAAAGTGCAGTTAGTGCAACTACAAATGCAGCAACTGGTGCAGTAAGTAGTGCTACAGGTGCAACTTCATCAGCATTAGATACAGCAAAGAGTGCCGTAAAAGGTGCGACTGATACTTCTTCTTTAAAAGATAAGGCAGTTGATAAAGCTGTAGAAGCAGCAGATAAGAAAACTAACGGGGCAGCTAGCCAAGTTAAGGGTGCATTAGGAAAGTAATCCTAAGCAAAGAGTAGAGAGATCTACTCTTGCACTACTAAAATACAAATCCCATACTAATCTCTGGATAACCTTCACTATCACTCTCTCCATCACTAGTTCTATAATCTTGTACCCAACCAACACTCATAAATGAATTTGCACCAAATGCCATAGCTAAACCAGCACGAATACCATAAACATCATAATCCTCATAAGGATCTTCTATAAATGTATGGCTATATCTAAACCCAGCATAAGGGTGATACTGATCACTATATGGATAGTAGTAAGTTACAGGGATGCTAAGCTCATTGATCTTTGGATCCTCTCCAAACCAGCCCTGATAACCTAAACCAACAGATAAATCATCTTGAACAAAGTAGTTAAAATTTGCCCCTATAACTGTGTAAGTATTTCCAAAACCTGTGCTACTTCCTGCTGAAAAACCAAAGTTCTTCTGTCCTGCTTTAAATAAAACTCCAGCATTTAAAGTTAGTGCTAAAGTTGCCAATAAAAGTACCTTTTTCATATAAATCTCCTTGTAATTTTATCTTAGTATAGCACCCATGACTTAAACTTTTTGCCTTTTATCTTGTCATTTTTTAGTATATTTGATGCTTTTTGAACAAGATCTGAATCTATAGCGACATAAGATAGATTATCAAATATATTGATTTTGCCTATATCTTCGCCCTTTAGTTGCTGATCTTTGGTAAGTGCTCCTAGTATATCTCCAGCTCTTAGCTTTTTCTTTTTTCCACCCAAGATACAGATAGTCTTCATAGGTGCTTTTATAGTAAATCTTGAATCAACTTTTAGTGATGATAACTCTTTTGTATGAGAGCTTTTTTTAGTTGTAAAAGTTACAGCTACACCACTTTTCCCAGCTCTTCCTGTTCTACCGATCCTATGAGTATAAGTCTCATCATCTCTTGGAAAATCATAGTTTACTACTATATCAACATCAGGTATATCCAAACCTCGAGCCGCTACATCAGTTGCAATTAAAAGTGAACAAGACTTGTTTGCAAACTGCAAGAGGGTTTCATCTCTATCTTTTTGATCTAAATCCCCTTGCAGATCTAGTGCTGAAAAGTTTTTAGATACAAGATCTTCTGTTAATTCTTTGGCTAGTTGTTTGGTGTTACAAAAGATGATAGCAGAGCTTGGTTTGTAAGATTTTAGTATCTTTAAAAGTGATTCAAACTTATCACTTGAAACTTGAAAGTGATCTTCTTGGATCTTGTTTTCATCATGATTTGTATCGACTTTTACCTCTATTGCTTCATCTGTTACTTCGCCACATAGCTCTTTTATAGAGCTATCAAATGTCGCCGAAAAAAGTAGAGTTTGATGCTTTTTATTTACATTTGAGAGTATTTTTGTAATCTCATCCAAAAATCCCATATCAAGCATACGATCTGCTTCATCCAAAACTACAGTTTTTATATATGAGAGTTCTATACTCTCTCTTGATTGGTGATCTCGAAGTCTCCCAGGAGTCCCAACTATGATATGAGCACCTTTTTTAAGTGACTCTATTTGCCCCCTCATAGGAGTTCCACCATAAAGAGATAAGATCTTTAGATTTGGCAAAAATCGCCCTAATCTTCTGATCTCCTCTGCCACCTGAGAAGCAAGTTCACGAGTAGGGGTGATGATCAGAGCTTGTGGATGAGTTTTTTTTATGTCAATTCCTAACAACACTCCTATCCCAAATGCCGCAGTTTTACCTGAACCTGTCTTTGCTTGAGCTATAAGATCTGAGCCTTTTAGTATGTTTGGAAGTGACATCTCTTGTATAGGTGTCATCTCTTTATATCCTAATCTATCTAGGTTGGAAAGCAGATCTTGAGGTAGGGGGAGGGTGTTAAATGGTGGCATATAAACTCTTTTTTTTCAGATTGTAGCTAAATACTCTTGACAAAAAAACTCATTTCCTATATACTTTGCATTACAAAGTAGTTTGCAAAGGAGAACTCATGAGTGAAAAAGAAGAAGCACTTAAACATTTAAGTGAGATAAAATCGGTTTTGATAGATAAAGATAGTTTCTTCCCATACAACTATAATGCTCTTATAGTTTGGGGTGTTATAGGTATGATTTTGACTATATTTATGACGAGTATCTATAATGAGTCTGTTATGTGGGGTAGTATATTTTCTATCGTTATGATGACTATTGGTTTTGTTATAGAGGGTTTTTTGACAAAACAAGTTAATGAAAACTACGATATTGATGATTGTACGAAAAGGCAGAAGTTTATAATGGTGATGTTTACTTCTTTGAGCATGTTTGGTATAGCTTTTTCTGCACTTTTAGCAAAAGGTGATATGACAATTCTTATATATCTGTTGTGGATATTTCTTATAGGTTTTGCAGATTATGCTGTTGGTTTTATTTTAAATATCAAGCTTTTTAAATTTACCTCTTCTTTGAAGATGAGTGTAGCCATAAGCTTGTTGGTTGTTAGTTATTTTATGGGTGATTTAGGAGATTTAAACTCTACTTTTCACTATTTTGTGCAGGGAATAACTTTTGCTTTACTAGGTGTGATGCCGATACTTGTTGGAAGAAAGCTTCGAGGGGAAGTGTGAAGTGTTTGATCCACTCTTACATCAAGCGGTAAGATCTAAGCTTATCTCACTTCTTATCACAAATGAGGAGTTACCATTTAAGGCTCTTAAGGAGTATCTGGAAGTTACTGATGGGAATCTCTCTTCTCATTTAAACAAGCTAGAGAAGGCTGAGTATGTGAAAATAGAGAAAACTTTTGAAGGCAAAAGACCAAAGACAGTCGTTTTTGTTACTGAAGTTGGAAAAAATGCTTTTCATAACTATATAGAAGCTTTAAAGCTTTTTATAGAGTAGAATTGATGCAGTTTGATAAAGATATGAGTGGAGCTTTGAGTGAGATATTTATCAAAGCTAGAGATATCGTTTTAAGTTTTGAAGGTATGTCTGAGCTTAAAAATGCCAAGCAAACTTCGTATAGATATCACTGTGGAGTTATAGTTATGATGCGAGGTAAAGATGATATGTTTGTTTTATCTTTTGGTCATGGAGCGAAGTTGCAAGATGAGTTTGCACACCTAAGTGGTGATGGTAAGATTGTTAGGCATTGGAACCTTTATAGCCCAAAAGATTTAGATGAGAAGATTTTAAAAAAGATGATAAACGAAAGTATCATCTTAAATATAGAAAGAACTGAATTACAAAAATTAAGGAAAAATAGATGAATATATTGATAGTTACAGCACATCCAACAAACCACAATCTCACCATTGGCATAACAGAGATATATAAGAGAGAAAAAGAGGAACAAGGATATAAAGTAGAAGTTGTAGACTTATATCAGGATAAGCCTCAACCATTTTTTAGTTTTAAAGATGCTCATGATAGGGAACTTACCGATACTCAAAAATATTATCAAAGCAAGATTACGAAGGCTGATGAGATAGTTTTTGTATATCCTTTTTGGTGGGGTGGACCTCCTGCGATTTTGAAAAACTGGATAGACTCAAATCTTACGATGGGATTTGCGGCTGAGTATATTAATGCTCGTCCAAAAGGGATGTTACAAGGAAAAAGTGTGAAAGTTTTTACAACCTGTGGTGCACCAAAGATGATTTATATCTTAACAGGTGTTTACTCTGCTAGTAAAAAGATTTGGAAACAAACTATAGTAGAGTTTTGTGGAATGAGATTTGATTCTTATCATATGTTTGGTGGTATAGATACATCAGAGAAAAAAGTAAAAAAAGTATTTGAAAAAATAAAAACTATAGCAAAAGGAAAATAGATGAAAAAGATAATAGTAATGAGTATGATAGTAGCTTCAAGTCTGATGGCACTAAGTAATCAAGAGATAGCGGATAAGGCTGATAAAGTAACAGATGGTTTTGAGAGTTCGATTTCAAATACACAGATGACACTGATAAATGCTGGTGGACAAAAGAGAGTTCGAGATATCTTGATGAAAACTCTTGAGGGTGAAAATGGAGATAAAACTATCTCAACTTTTCTTTCACCTGCTGATGTTAAGGGGACTAAAGTTTTAGGATGGGAGCATATAGATAGAGATGATGATCAGTGGTTGTATCTTCCAGCACTTAAGCGTGTAAAAAGGATTGCTAGTCGTAATAAATCTGGTTCTTTTATGGGTAGTGAGTTTTCGTATGAAGATATAGGAAATCAAAATCCTGGTAAGTTTACATTTTCAGGTGAGCCAGAGAGTGTGACTTTAAATGGTGTGGAGTGCTACAAAGGTGTGAGAATCCCAAAAGATAAAAATTCAGGTTATACAAAACAGATAACTTGGGTAGATACAAAAGATTTTCTGATCCAGCAAGTTGAGTACTATGATAGAAAAGGGGAGCTTTTAAAGACGGCTGTTTTTTCAGACTATAAAAAGCTTGAAGGAGTTTATAGAGTTGGAAAGATTGATATGAAAAATCACCAAAATGATAAAGAGACTATCCTAATCTGGAAAGATGACAAGATAAAAGCAGGATTAAGTAGTAAAAACTTTGATAAACGAGAGCTTAAAAAATGAGAAAGTTAGCACTATTAGCTCTACTTCCTCTTTGTGTAGTTGCCTCTGATCTAGAGTACAAAGGTAACCTAAGCCTAGAAGCAAAGTACCTAGATCACGATGTAAAAGACAAACGAGATAACTCACTTGCCATTCGTGGTGAGCTAGAAGTGAAAAAAGAGTTTGGTGATGGGCAGTTTGTTATAAGTACAAAAGCCATTTATGACAAAGATGATAGTAATCGAAGATATATGGATTTTAGTGATTTTTACTATAAACATAACTTTGAAGATAGTGATTTATTAGTTGGTAGAAATACTAGATTTTGGGGTGCTTTGGAGTTTTATAATATCACAGATGTTTTTAATACAAAAGATTTTTTAGATGATCCTTTTGATTATGATAGCAAACTTGGAGCTTGGAATATAGCCTATACAAAGTACCTTGACAATTCTGAAATATCTCTGATAGTTAAACTTCACGAAGAGAAACAGAAGATGCAAGAGATGGACTCTATAAACTTCTTTTTTCCTGTTGCTTATGATGATGAGTTAAAAACAAGTGAAGATGAAAATCGACCTACTGTTTACTTGAAGTATAGTGGATCTGGCGAAGAGTTGCAGATAGACTATGGAGTGGTTTATCAAAATGGTTATGATTCGCAAAGATATGTGAGTATGAACGGTGCCAAACTACAACAAAATGCCTACATAGTAAATAAGCTTTTAGGATATTCAACTTTTGTAAAAGACTCTACTATATATAAAGGTGAGGTTGCTTATGCTTTGAGTGATGATAATTTAGTTTCTGATTATGGTGAGTTTGGATTGGGAATTGAGCATACTCTTTATGGTGTTTGGGATAAGAAAGATTTAGGTTTGCTAGTAGAGTATTATCGTTATGAGGCGAAAGATGATGATAAAAAAGATTTTTCGAAGATTTTTGCAAATGATCTAACTCTTGGATTTAGATTATCTATAAATGATGCTGCATCTTCTGAGATTTTGGGTGGAGTTGATCTAGATCAGGATAATGATGAGAAGATTTACTTTGTAGAGTATGAGACGAGATTGTTTGATAAGTATAAGTTAAAGACCTCATATCAGCATCTTGAAGCAGATACAGATTCTGTTTTTAAAGACTTAGATCAGTTAAAGTTAGAAATAGGGTATTACTATTGATATACGAGCAAGAAGCAAAGCTCCTTGCTCTACGCTAACACTGGGTTCTCTTCGGCAGAGTGCCCACGCACAGATAAACCGTGCTTATAAACAATAAATATAGTGATTTTTCTCAGCAAGGCTGTAGCTTTAGTGAGAGGAATTAAAGATGGGCTTTGCCCATATTTAAGGAGACATAAGATGAAAAAATATATAGAATTTCTCTACAAATTTAGATGGATCATAGCTATAGGTGTGCCGCTGCTTGTTTTAGCTTTGGCTTCAAATCTTAAACATCTTGAGATGGATGGAAGTTATCGGATCTGGTTTGGCGATG
>JAVCKZ010082491.1:0-25956 GCA_034780755.1 Lepetodrilus elevatus
TTTTTGCCGCACAATTTGCCTTGTAAATGCCGCACAATTTACCAAAACTTGCCGCACAATGCCAGATGCCCTGTATATTTACTTCGACACATTAGCTCGGTTCCGTAAATATCTCCGATATCTGACGATGTTTCTGTCACTTGTACATGAAAACCTAATTTCACACGTTGTTGAGTACAGACATCATTTTCGTATATATTTGACAACACATTTATTGGGGAAAAAATATAAAAGATTATTACTTTGAATATAAATTTAATATTGAGTGGTTTTGAACTGAGTTCTCCCATTATCCGCTTTCCACGCCCCTGTGCTTACCTCCTGGCATAGGTTGCATTCCTATTGGCTGGCCTGGCTGGGCAGGGTATCCCGGTTGAGGTTGTTGTTGTTGGTACCCTTGTGGCTGCTGTCCAGGGTATCCTTGTGGCTGCTGTCCGGGGTACCCTTGTGGCTGGGTAGGCTGTGGCATGGGCTCGCCTGGTTTGCCTTCAGGAACTATTGGATTGACATCCTGTGGGTTAGCTGCCATCTTTAATCTTGTCCTGGGTTAATCCAGCCTATTTTAATAACAAATACAATTATGTGCTTAATATGATCGTGAATGTGGTTTTCAAATTAAATATATCAAGATATTTCTTGTCTGATACCTATAATACTAGTACATGTATGTAATATGCATGTTTTGAGAAGTTTTGACTATAATCATGATAATGGACTGATTGACAACTGGACTCATGATAGATCTATAACGGAGTATTACTGATGGGGCCAGGTATTCTTGAAACATTGTAAGTCATAAGAAGTTCATATATAGGTAAAGGTTAAAGTACGAGAATGAGGTCATTGGTGCCTGTAGTAAGACCGAGGGGGAGGTGATTTGAAAAGTTTATTATTTATTTATTTATTTATATTTATGTAAATAGAGTGAGTGAGTGAGTGAGTGAATATGGAGTTTAACGTCTCAGCGGGAATCTTTCACCCATTTGCAACGAGAGAGGGGGAGGGAGGGAGGGAGAGAGAGAGAGAGAGAGAGAGAGAGAGAGAGAGAGAGGGAGGGGAGGCGAGGGGAGGAGAGATAAAGTGATAGAGGAGAGGGAGGGAGAGTGAGAGAGAGAAAGAAGAGAGAGATATATAAAAGAGAGAGAGAGAGGTAAGTGTGTCAAGTGAATCTTCAGTGATTGCTACCAGGGTAACCAGGGTAACTAGGGTAACCAGGGTAAATCACTTTCCAAAATTAAAGATTGCATAAAGAGACTCGACAAGAAAAGAGTATTTGCCTTTAAGTAATATATACAGTTTTGATATCTAAAGTTCACAAAGTGGAAACCTTTTGCTAATTGTCCATAAATTCTGATTGCGATCTTTTTATGTTCTTTTCCAAAAGCCACCCAAGTAGATTTCTATTTAAAGCGCTGAAAGTGTTTTTAATTTTGATAAATTACTATACTTGAGTAGTGAGCTATCTTTAGACTTTTATGAAACAAAATGAAAATATTTGTTGGATTTGTCATAACATTTGTTATGAATTGACGTATATGTTTAAGAATAACATTAACCCTCAATTAAATGACACTGAAGACAACCTCATCATCTTGTAAAAGAACGTCTTATACAGTATCATATGGGTTAATGTACGTAATAATCTTACATGCCCTGCCGTATTTAACATCATGCCAACAGACAGCTCAATTTTCTCTGCCAAGACATGATCATATCCTAACAACTTTCTAAGACATTGCTAATTAATTTGTCGTACACCAAACACGCCAGAGGTATGTACCCTTCACAAAAACTTCCAACATACTCGTCAGGTTTGTGATTACCCACAAGCCCCTTTGATTACCCACAACCCTCTGTGATGTACAGATGAGAGAAACGTCCTCGGGTTGTTTAGCTCTAATCTAAAGGAAATGAAGTAAAACTTTGCAAGTTACCATATTACTGTGTGATTAGAGCTTAAGGGAAGCCAGACGGAAAGAAGAAAAACCAATTATTAAGTGCGTAATAAATTTGAAAATAATATTTTGAAAAATACATATTCTTAGTAAAATCAGCATTTGTTTTGGAACTTAAAAAATATATTTGTTGTTTTCTTCAATTGGGATTTAGAGCCACTTTCAAGATATTTTTACTTACCATCTTGTCAGTTTTGGACAGGAGGAAACCTGCAACATCCGTAGTGCTGAATGTTGCAGTAAACCTGCAAGCACTGGCTGGTACTGACAGACCAAGGATGGTAACTGCCACATCGCCACAGTATAGACCATATCACGTTTTGGCATTACTTCTGAAAAAAGATATATTATAAAATTATGTGTATTCTCAGAATAATAAATATTTATATGCTTAATATTTAAATATAATGTGCTTTAAATATATAGATGCTTTAAAAAAAAAAGTTCCTTTCATCATTGAACAAAATGAAGATATACATTCCGCTATTGCATTTACTGGGGAAAACTTATCTTCTTTCCACATGAATAATAGTCACACCGAGTCTCTCAAGTGCCTAATAGCATCTTGTAAAATGCATACACAAATGACCTGTTTATTCTTCAAGTCCTGATGCGATACAACTTTTATTCACTAACTTCAAACTCTATCAAGCACATCTTGAAATTAAAGATAGCAGTCTGTATGAAATGGCTGTAAAAAGTCACATTTCCAGACATAAAACTGAACCTTGCAGCTTGCATGTTTTGTTATCAGTGTCACCTCCATATTGATAGCAATCTCAAGTATCTTTCTGCTGGTGAGTATCCTTTCCCTATACAGAGGATCTTCACAGTATCCCAGTCAATGGGGGTTGTGCAAGATCCTTCTCTGTATCCCCAGTGAGTAAAGGTTATGTAAGCAAGAACTGAAAAACAGGGACCACACATTTTCTGCTTCAAGGAATCTATTTAGATTTTTTGTTGTTGGACTTTTTGAATAAGTAGCCATAGCTGGAAGCAAGGTAGACAGAATGTTGTAAGGTTAGATGATACCGATAATTGATTGTGATTTCCATAGGTCCAGTCCTTTAGTATCAGAATGTAGATTTACAGGCGAACTTGATCTTATAACTATACATGTTGTCAGCTGACGAACATAGTAAACTGAGGAACGCAAATTTATGAGCATAGTTTTATAGGTTTATGGGTTGAGAGTTGAATGAGTATATTTAAATGAAAGATATAGAGTTCTGATTCACGTATCATGTAGAAGTTCCCCACTCCTTCCAACGGTACCCCACCTCACACCACTTTACCCCACCTCACACATTCCATCTCATCCTTTACACAACATCTGTAGTTGTATCTGCAACATCATCCATCGTACCTACTCCAACACCACCACACCATGTCATATGCACCACACCACACCACACCACATCATACCACATCACATTACACCACATCCCCACTACATATCCGTTCATGCACTCCTCAACCACAATCTACAATATCATCCATCATTCACCATCACACTACATCACACCACACCACATGTCACATACCACCACACCACACACACCACCACCACCACACTACACACTCACCCACTACATATCCTATCATGCATTTCCCAACCACATCAAATACACTTCTCCACCATCACACCATACTTATTTCCACCATCACACCATACCACACACAACACTATGCCACTCCACTCCACTCCACTCCAAACTCCAAACCACACCACACCACACCACACCACACCACACCACACCACACCACACCACACCACACCACACCACACCACACCACACTACACTACACTACACTACACTACACTACACATATACATATAACTCATTGCAGCACACTCACTACACATCCCACCACCACACACACTGTATATACACCACATGCATATCTACCTTATTTATACCACATCACACACCTAACTCACTGAACCACACATCCCACACTCCACACCAGAAACACACACACACACATCCCTAACCCACTGCACCACACATCCCACCACCACACACATCCCACCACCACACCACACACACACACACATACATAACCCACTGCACCACACATCCCCCACCACACACACACACACACACCACACATCCCACCACACACACACACACACACCTAACCCACTGCACCACACATCCCATCTACATCAGCACATGCACACACTGTCCAGAGAAGGTAGGAGCTTGCAGTGGACCTCCAGCTTCCTCCTCCGCTCGGACTACGAGGCTACCTCCACCTGATTTACTGCCTCTCCAGACAGGTAGAAGTTCCACTACATGCACACCTGTCAGAATCTGACAGTGAGGTATTGGTCAGTCAGTGGGAGCAGTGGTCAGTGCTGCTTGACCAGTCCTCCTACAATACAGAGGATGAGAACTGACCAGTCCTCCGTGCGCTCAGGAGAGGAAGAGCTGACCAGAGAACCATGTTCTGGTGATCATACACTTGACAGTGACACAACAATGGAGCCCGTCATTGGGGCCCTCGACACCAGATGTGTCATAGACATGCACAGGCAATGACCGGAACTCATGACATGAAGATTACACAGGTTTTCTAATGACCACACCTCACGTGTCAAGCTCCTGACATCGGCAAACTGGAAGCCTAAGAGCTGACGATGACAGTGATGAACATGCAAACACACTGAGCGGAGTTTGTGACATGCATGTTTTGCTAATACATCGTACTCATGTTTCGCACTCAATTGCCGCCTGACCAAGACTTATGGCTTGTAGTAATTCAAACAAGTAAAAGTACAAACAAGAAAGAAAGAAGCTTTGCACATGACAAATGATCTTTGAAACAATGAAGGCATTGGTCTTAATATGTTTAATATACTTTAATCGAAATAGTTTTGAGAATTATTTTCTAAAGTTATTTAAATTAGGGTTTAATGAAATAGTCCACAGCTTTCTATACAAATACCTACTTATAACTGCCACGATAGTCGACATTGTTGTTAAGTAAAATAGTAATTAACATGACAGAGGAATTTTAAAATAATAATCTACCGGAAACACTTACAGCATACCTTCAATTCATGCATGAAATGCCATTGTAGAACCTGCACCATCACCTATAAAGATGTCTACTAAACGGGCATTATTTTATACATATTAAATGTCCATGTACAAAAAAATATCAAAACATAATTAATTCACTTCATTTTCATCTGAAATGTCAGCGTTAAATTGAAAGTGTTAAATTTAGATATTTGTTTCTAGAAAGGGCAAGAGTTTAACAATATTGCATAACACTAATAATTACACAACATTGTATTCGCTGGCCCTCGTCATAAAGGTGCAGACAGAATTACTGTCAGTATTGTGTGGGAGTACATACCGGTGACTAAATTCACGTGACAATCAGTTTTGTCACCTCTGCACCGCCTGTACAAACAGGGCTGAAATGCATGTAAAGTCACACAACTATTTGGCCAAGCCGACATTGTTAGAAACACGCTGTTGACACCCTTGACGTCAAATGCCTTTATTCAAACGTGATCATTTCCGTGTCAATAAACCTCATAATGCACCAATTAAATTCCAATACTGGAACATATTCCCAGTCCTTTCTTATATCCGTGATTGTCTGCATACACATTACGTGAACCTTCACACCAAATATTTAACACTTCGGGGTTTTGACCCCTGGCTCACGACCTTTAGTCTGGAGCTAAGTTTGAGTAAACTGATCTGTTAAAAGGGTGTTTGTACGACAGACAGCCAGAACAGAATAGGATTTCAACCAACACTACTTGGTACAAAACATTTCAACAGCAAAGAGAGAAGAAAAAAAAACATTATGCAAAAACACAGCCTCCTCGTTGTGCCAATTTATCATTGAACTTTGACATTATCATGTCATTATGATCGTGAATGCTTTTAAATTACCATATCAAGTGCACAAAGAACAAGCTATATTCCCTGCAACACACTCCTGACGTGTCCATCAGGCTTCTGTTATAAAATCTAGCATGTGTTCCAGATTTCAGACCAAACGTAATCAATCATAGACCTGTATGTGTAGAGTGTGATTATATGGATTGACTTCAATATGGATTGACTTCAATATGGGTGTACACTATTGGGTGGCAATGTGGATTGACTTCAATATGGATTGACTTCAATATGGGTGTACACTATTGCGTGGCAATGTGGATTGACTTCAATATGGGTGTACACTATTGGGTGGCAATGTGGATTGACTTCAATATGGGTGTTATACTATTGGGTGGCAATGTGGATTGACTTCAATATGGGTGTATTACTATTGGGTGGCAATGTGGATTGACTTCAAAATGGGTGTATTACTATTGGCTGGCAATGTGGATTGACTTCAAAATGGGTGTATTACTATTGGGTGGCATAATATGAAGTGGCAATATGGAATTACTTCTAGTATTTGCTATACAGAATAATGTGGAAATGTGGATTGGCTTCTATATGATGTACAACATGATATGGGATGTGGATTATTTACTTGAAAGGGTATGTTCAGTAAGGTGTTTGAATGTGGATGATACTGTGGATGATACTGTGGATGATACTGTGGATGGACTGGACTATAGTGTGACAATATAGATTAATTTATATTTTAATATACAGAATGATGTGGCATGGATATGGCCATGTGGATTGACTTCTATATTGTGTAGATCATAACGTTGATTGACTTATCTTTGATATACAGTATGATGTGGCAATAAGATGTGGCAATATGAACAGCAATGTGAATTGACTTCATTATAGTGTACAGTACAAAGTGGCAATGTGGAATGACTTCTCTTCAGTATGACGTTGCAATATGGATGGCAATGTGGACTGACTTTCTATATGGTGTACAGTACAAAGATGGCTCTAGATGCTCTAGGTATGTACAGCATGGTGTGGGATACAGCACTCCGGGCAGATCATCAATGACAGGTGTCTGGTCCGACTACAGATGTACCCCCATTCGTCCCGCAGTATAAATGATAGGTATGTCATCACCCCACCACCGTATTTTCTTTCAATTCGTCCATGTTTGCAGAGCGACGCTCAGACGTTTCATCAATACTCCATCATTTTCTGCCAATAATAAAATCTGGGTCCACAGATTGTAGAATGTGGATGACCAAACAGGACTTATTTCTACTGACAATATCAATAGTTTAATACAGGGACCAGGCAATAAACTATATCTGGACCGCGAGGCTCAGCCATAGCAAGGTGGGTTTGGTCACACAGGCAGAAACCCTGATAGCAACACGTGCTGGCATTGCCAGTTTTACTGATCAAATACAATATATATTGAACAATTGTACAGAACAAACAAGGTCCTCACAACCCATATGGTTATCTTTGAACAGTATTGTCGAGATTTAACAGACATACAGTATTTTTCATATATATCGGTATTATATATTTTCCACATTAATAAAATGGAAAACAGTAGGAAAATCCCTGAAGTACAGTTATTAAGATTCCATTTTATAGCTATATTTCTGTTTTGTACATTGGAAATGGCAATTTTTCTGAGCAATGGAATTTATATTAGAAATGCAATGATAATGTCTAGATGCAATATTGATTTCACAGTGCTGTTTGTATGCAATTGTTAATAACGGCTACAGTTTTGTAACATGATATGAATGTTTACAGTCAGACTACAATATGTATTCCTCCAATTAAGAGGAATAGAAGACAAATGTATATCAGATTACCTGTGTCTACCTGTATAAGAATACATTTACGTTTCTATTTTTTAAATCCTACAAATATGTTTATGGTGGTTTTTAAAAAAACCCAAATGAATTATTAAAATATCTTTATCATATTTAGAATGGTTTTCCAAAAGGATTCAAATATCGTGTTTCTCCAAATCAAGTTTAGTAAAAGCATTTTTATACAGTTTCATATTTCCAAATCCTAATCTAATATATAAATATCATTGAAAAGTTTGGTCATAAGTAAATTATTTGAGCATTTGTACAAATTTTAGGTGGAATTCTGTTTTCTGTTAGGGAATTTCAATCCCTGGCTAATAAAATGTGGTTGTAAAATAGTGGAAGTGAAGAGAGAAATAGTACTAAAAGCATGGGGCATATACTAGCATGGGGCATTGTACTAGCATGGGGCATTGTACTAGCATGGGGTATTGTATTAGCATGGAGCATTGTACTAGCATGGGGCATTATATTAGCATGGGGCATTGTACTAGCATGGGGCATATACTAGCATGGGGCATTGTACTAGTATGGGACACATCACTGGCATGTGGCATAGCCCTAGTGGGCCTATGGTAGGGACATGGCAGTACATACATCGCCTGGATTACTCTCCAGTCAGCCACGTACTAACTACATTAACATTAGCAGCAATATGTGATATGCAACTACATTATAGCCACCGTGCAACCGCATTATAGCCACCATGCAACCACATTATAGCCACCATGCAACCGCATTATAGCCACCATGCAACCACATTATAGCCACCATGCAACCAAATTATAGCCACCATGCAACCAAATTATAGCCACCATGCAACCACATTATATATAGCCACTGTGCAACCACATTATAGCCACTGTGCAACCATATTATAGCCACCGTGCAACCACATTATAGCCACCGTGCAACCACATTATAGCCACTGTGCAACCACATTATAGCCACTGTGCAACCACATTATAGCCACCATGCAACCATATTATAGCCACTGTGCAACCACATTATAGCCACCGTGCAACCGCATTATAGCCACCATGCAACCACATTATAGCCACCGTGCAACCACATTATAGCCACTGTGCAACCACATTATAGCCATCGTGCAACCACATTATAGCCACCGGTACAACAGTGCATGAACATCAACAGTGCATGAACATAATGGCACATTGTCAACCACTATCTAACTCCAGGATCACATTATAGCCACCGGTACATCGACAGTGCATGAACATACAGACACATGGTCAACCACTATCTAACTCCAGGATTAATCATTGAACAATCACGAAGAAGCAGTGGCGATGTCAGACTGCCCAGCATCACGTGAGTACGTCACGTCACGTCACGTAGACCAGGCCGTGGAAACTTGGTTAACCATCATCTCACGCCGACAGTGTTTCAGCATGGATGGTGTTGCAGCGGAGGTCCACGCTGTTCACGGACCTCGCCACGGCGCCACGTCTCCGTGACCTGTGTAAATCATTGATCACACAAAGGAGATGCAGGTCGCAAGTGGATATTTCACTAATATCAGCTCAATAATCACAACTGGAACCTAAGTTCTGGTGGCATTTTAATTTGCAGTAAGAGAGGGGAAAGGAGCTGTGTGGAGTAAGGTTCCGTCCATTATTGATAAGTCTCCTGTGATTGGATTCTGTGAGGCTGGCTGGCAGGCAGCTGGCAGCAGCGGTAGCGTCCAAGCCAGAACTTATTGATTTCCAACCAGATTCCGATGTCCGTATCACACAGAGTATAGGTATTACTTGTTTGTCACCAGCCAATTAAAACAGTTCTGATGTATACAGTCTTAAGTAGGTATTACTTCTGTCAACAGCCAAATTAAAACAGGTCTACTGAATTTGGATTTAGACCCTATTTCAAGATTATTTCACTCTAAGCGTGGCTTGTCAATTTAGAGTATTTCTATCAACAGCCAACAGAATTGGGATTTAGAATCTCTTTCAAGATTATTTCACTCTAAGCATGGCTTGTCAATTCAGGGTATTTCTATCAACAGCCAACATAATTTGGATTTAGAGCCTCTTTCAAGATTATTTCAATCTATGAATGGCTTGTCAATTAGTGTAGGAAGAAACCTGCAACATCAGTCTGATCACACCTTGTTCTCACCTGAGCTACTATTGAAAATATCCCCCTAGATCAGTTAAGCGATTCAAGATCACTGGAGAATATGGTAATGCATTTCAGCAGCTCCTTTCATACAAATAGTATACCAATCAATATAATTTAGACCGAAGATTTAAACTACAGTGCTCCCTCGATATAACGCTGAAGTTTGGGTCAATGACCGCGTTATAATAACCGCGTTATATCAACAAATATAATTTGTGAATTTTTATTTTTAAATTTTTTTAAAATATTTTAAAATGGGGTCCCCACGTTGTATCCGAATCCGCGGTGCATCGAAGGGCGTTATATCGAGGGAGCACTGTATTTACTTTCATCCTCAGAGACTATTGAGAGTTAAGTCTGGGAGAAATGATGAATTGGGGAGACAAACTACACCTTGACATTTCATACATTGCGTCCTATCTTGATTGTGTTGGAAATGTACATTCTGCAAACATTGGTACTGGATCCTGGGGTAAGTTCTAACTTGGAACCTTCGACTCCAAAGTCATGATCTACCACTGCAGTACTACTTTAAGTAAGGAAGTGCCAATCGTCTCATTGAACATAGATCATAAGGAATATGAAGGCAATATTTTAGCGATACTTCACAATAATCATGCAAGGGAATATGAAATGTGCCACCTCTTGACAATCTCGATAAACCATAATCAATAAAAAACAATTTCTTATAACATTTTCTGATGACTCAATCCACTCAGAAAAATTGTGAAAATATGTTAACCATATACGACATGGTTTTGGATAAAAGAACTATCCTACGGGTTCTAATAGTCAAAGGTGTAAGACACACTTTCAGTAATACATACATCCATCTTATCACATTTCACTTGGCAGTCTGGACACATCTGACTCCCAGACCGACACTCTGCGATATAATGACACTCCCTGATAGATCTGGTCACAGTGGAGCCAGCAAACCAAATATACACCGGAGAACCAATGTCCATCTTGAGAGACGGCCATCACACAGACGACCATAAACCTTCCTGGAGATGCTGGTCCTTGTGGACATCTCCGTGTCAGGTAGCGACTACGACTACCGCAGACGTGACACATCTCCGCACAGCCGACTACATGACTCGAATACCTATCTGGCCGAGATATAGCATTGCTGTAGTCACATCACATTACCAGCACCATGACCACACACGTCATTACCACCAACACCACGGTACATTAACACACCAATACCACCACATACCGTATTTAACGTATTAAACGCCCTGCTGCAATAAACGCCCCCCCTTAAACTATTTTAAATAATACCAATATTTCATACCTAATAAATTCTGCCATTTGTATTTTTAGACCTAAGAAATGACCGGGAGCCAAGTTGGAGCTAAGAAGTGACTGGGAGCCAAGTTGGAGCTTAGAAGTGACTGGGAGCCAAGTTGGAGCTTAGAAGTGACTGGGAGCCAAGTTGGAGCTAAGAAGTGACTAGGAGCCAAGTTGCAGCTTAGAAGTGACTGGGAGCCAAGTTGGACCTAAGAAGTGACTGGGAGTCAAGTTGAAGCTAAGAAGTGACTGGGAGCCAAGTTGGACCTAAGAAGTGACCGGGAGCCAAGTTGGAGCTTAGCAGTGACTGGGAGTCAAGTTGGAGCTAAGAAGTGACAAGGAGCCAAGATGGAGCCAAGAAGTGACGGCTACATAAGGTAAATTTCATGGTGGCAGGGTGAACCAAGATCTTCTTCAAGATATTCACAATTGTCCGGAACACCATCTTCAAAATTAGTTAAACCATTCAAATGACACGTGAGAACACTAAACCAGGAAACCAATCCAGGGTTGAAGTTCCTGCTTAGTGCTGCCATCTGTCCACCATCCACGGATTGAAGTGTCGGGTCTTCCCTCGGCCACGGCTAATGATACGCTAAGCAGTGAATTCAATGCATCGCTTTAATGACTGAATCAAGCTCTGTTTTAATGCACCTGAGGCCAGCCAATGCATAATCCGTACCTTCTTGTAATTACCAGCGATTAGCTTTATTATGGGTTCCATGACCATAGGAAGAACATTTGTGGAGAAGAATCATGATCCACTTGCTTGGGTCCGGGTAGTTTAACATTTTCATAATAACATTTATTTTATTCCTTTTCATACTTTTTATTCCTTTTTATTCCTCTTCATTTATTATACTGCCAAAAATATACTGTTTAAATATTAGATTAAAATAAAAATATATTATTCATTATTTTAAAGGTATAAAATGTTGAAATATCATTTTAAGTTGGTAGAGATTTTAACAAAAAGAAATTACAATCTAGACTTTTAAAATAAATTTCAACCTTCCAAACAATTCTTTGAATATAACTGACACATACACATTTATTTTTTGGATAAAAATGTTTCCATTTGCCAAACTGGCATTATGACACATACAGAGGAAAAGCAAGAGTTTTTTTCTGTCATATCTAAAACATTGTATCCTGGAGGGAAATCACGAGACATCTTCTTTTACAATCAATGTAAAGCAACTGTAACATATTGGTGAGTCATTTCCAAATTCAAAGCCACAAACACGAGAAATATATTTATTCCAACTTTGAAATGTGAACATACAATATTACCCATGACTGAGAAAATATTGATTTTATACTGTAATAATCATTTTTAATCCAGAATCATTTCCCTGTCGATGCTGGTTATTACTAAAGGTTGAAATGGAACATATTGAGAGAATTGTGTACTGAAATCATATGATGTCATGTAAATACACCAACATTATTGAACAATTTCGACCACGGAAATTATTTAATTTATATTTGTATGACCCCCCAATGGTAAACTAAATGGTAATAGTTTGGTCACTTACCACTAAGGTCATTAATAACCCTGGTTATTGTCAGTGGTCAAATTTACTAATGACTTATATTAACGAGCTATTAAACAGTAGTCGATCTATAACCATTGGGTTTCCATTATACATACTTCAGACGTGACCCCCAGCGGATGTCAAGCAATTTGTCATGCCTGATTTCACTTTTTGAACTTTGCAAAGCCAATATTGTACCAGGTTCCATTCAGATTTACTCTATAGCTAATTGTCTGTCCCCATCACAAAGAGAACATTTGTCAATATTGTTGATATTTTTCGAACACATGGCAACATTTGGCTGCGAGACTGATTCTGTAGAAGAATAGGAACAAATGAAGTCATTGTTTGCATACACTCGGTAATAAATCAGTAAGCCACCATATTGTCCAATGAAAATAAGTGATGTATATAATATATGTCAAAAGAAATAAATCTCTTTTTTTTATATCTGTGCGCGCAAATTTGCATTCTTTAAAAAAAATAATAAAACATTTCCATACTTAACGTCTGAGGAAAATATAATGTGTGAAACATTAACTCCAAACACCATTATAAGTTGACATGTCATCCATCATCAACACATGGTTGTAGGTCTACATACATATACCATCCTCTTTTCAAAACAGATCCTTAGGAATTTAGACATTGTATACCATATAGCTTATGTTCAGTGTTAATAGTGCATCCGAAAATATCATCCTAAAATAGAAAATATACATAATTAATATTGAGAAGCCAGAATAATCCAAGCCCGTGCTTAATGTACTACCCTATCTTTACCAAAGGTCTTGGTCTGGCTCCAAGTGTCACATCGTGACAAAACGCATCGTAGTCGGTAACCAGACATAACTTAATAACAAAGCTGTCTACAGATACATCTTGTACTGTTTACTAACTGATAATTAATTAATTCTGACACTGTTGAAATTAATTACGGTTCCTGGTCTTTCGTTAATCAATGCTGTCCTACATCAAGATGTGGATGCCGTCTTAGTACCGTGGGGGTAGAATTGGACCCGGAAGAACAATGGACATAAAACCGTGCCCTGCAAGACCAATCACAATAAACTGACATGCATTTATCACGGCCAGATTATTTTCAATACTTCAACATCTGGAAATGGAAACTCTCAGTTCAAGATTTCAATACTATAATCTGTAAATATTCATACACAGCTAATAAATATTACTGCAGATTAATTCCGCTGACATCTCAATTATTATACAGGAATAAAGACTTGACGAACTTTGTGCCAATCCTGCTGAACAACCAGATAAGGAGTTCACATCTTCTTTTATTGGTGGAATTGTCTTAAATTACAGCAGTTTATGTACTTTTTATGTCAGATGTAAACATACGAAGTGTCAATGAATGTGAGATATACGTGCAGTATTGCTCTCTACTTGTCACATTATTCTATTCAATTGTGGCAATAAAAAATAAAATAAAATAAAATTGGTCAAGTATCTTGGCGTGTCTGTGTGGACTTTGAAAGTCAACATTAGTGTTTTTATTCCTTGCCTAATCTTACACATACATTCACCCAGACATGGTTTCTGGTCATCGCATTTTATCCTTTGTAAATGAAATTGAACATAGTGGCAATTTCTAAATATAAATATCAACAATGTGAACTATTAATCAAAACGTCAAATAATTAACTGAAAGTTTTGGCATGTTTTTCATAATTTATATTTTATTTTAAACTGCAATGTGCAGTTATTATCAATGAATATTTAATTATTGCAAATGTGTAAAAGTTTTATATTCACTCATTCATTTGTAAATTGTATCGTTAATATAATTAAATATTAATTTAACATATTTATATAAAATGTCAGTATTAAGTTGTAATAGGAAAATGTGTAGTGGTTAGGAACAAACGGTAGCTAGTACAATCACTTGATATAATAAACAGACTGTAAGCAACCGCTTTACTATATAAACCAAACAGACAATCACTTTATTTCTCCAGGCCTCTCAGGTCTACACACCTGTTAGAGTCCCCCAACACATCCAGATTGTTATCTGCCAATATACTGACTGTATTACAACTAGTTCAAATAAACACTGTCCAATTGTCAGATAACACCCGACTGCCAGTACAGCTCCTACTGCAGTTCAAAGCCCAACGTGTTCCCTTATCTCCGTGTAATTATGTAGATCCTGATTATAAGCCCCATCAGAGAAGTGCTAGATAAACACAGCTTTCCCCTGACGAAACTCATTACTTCGTTAAAAAATATAGGTAAACAATTTGAATTAATTCGTATCTGTCCCAATTAATGTTCTATATTTATTTAATTCTAAAATTAATCTTTTTTCTTTTCTTTATATTTTCAAATTGATAAATATTAGTTGTCTTACTAACATTACAGCAACTTTGTATTACAAACATTACAACAACTTCTGTCTCTGAAATACTATATAAATAAATGTTACTAAATCAGTATACTTTATGTTTATCTAAAGATCCTATCAAAATGAACAAGATATAATAATTACTTTTGTAGTTAATATGTTCCACAATATGTCAGGATGTCAAAAACATGTAAAATCATATTTGACAGTTAATATTTATTTATTTGTTTCTCCACAACTATTATTTGACATAATAAAACACCTATCAAGTTGGCAGCATTAATGCTAAGTACATGAATTTGTTCTCATTGCTTACAGAATAATTCTACACTAGAGATGGCAGGGTTTAACTTAAGACAACAAGAAGATGCAACATTTCAGGAATTTTCTTTGGTTAAAATACTTTATCAGTAAGAAATTCAGTAAAGTCAGATCCAATTTCTCGCTTTGCGCAAACAGCAATATGGTAAGTAGCCAACTACTGATAAATTTTCAAACATGCAATCCCTATCTCCAACATACATAGAAAAGATTGTTTCAGAAAAAAACCACGTTATTATCTAACATTCTCAAAAAATAATTCAAATGAGCAGCATAGCATATTATATGCAGAGATAACACATTATATAATAATGGTTAATTAGTTACATACTAGTATATATGAGTTTTATTATATCAGATATGATTATCGGTACCAGTAAAATACTTGATACCAGCATTAAAAGATTAAATTTATTATGGATTTTTAAAATAAGAATATATTACAACTATATATAACTATATTTTAACCATCATGTGAGTGAGCGACGATGACGTTTTGTCCTTGATGGAATTCTTAAATTTGTTACGGAGATATCTATGAATTAACCTTCTCCCTGCTGAATAAAATCAAAGTGTTCTATTTCTGCATGTGATCGGGCAAGTTAACTCGCCTTCAGCAGGGAGAGGGTTAACTACATATCAGTCATATGATGCTTACTTATTAAGAGTACACAAATAAATATAAAATAATAACATAGTTATTGGAGCAGCACCAAGTATAGGACCATGCCTGAAGTCACATACGCATATCTGTCCACGAAAACCATCAAAATACAGAGTAGCCATTAACATACGGTCGTATGACCATCATAATTCCAGTGAATCGGTGTTAATTCCCTTGAAGTAACCATCACACGAGACATGTGGACAGTAACAAATTTCACCAGAGAGACAAACGTCTCATTTGATCGAAAATTATAGCGCTGTGACTGCCGACATTGGGCCATAAAATAGCAGCGATATCAGGTGAGACATGGTCAGCGAAACCTCACACTGGGTCCAGGCATTGGGTCCGAGTTTGTCCAGACATGGTCAGATGATCCCCGAAGTCTTTGATGACCATCCCTGTCTGTGACCACTCTGTGTGGTCCACTGTGAACTGACCAATGAGCTTCTCTGACCACCGACCACCAGTGTCATCCAGTAGGGGACATAAAACACACCAGTGGGCAGTGGAGCGTGTAATAATTAAAACATACCTTGTGTTATCGAGGGTCCACAGAAATAACAGGAGGGAAAAAACATCTGCAATTTTCAATGTCCCATGTTCTATAGCATAGGTATTTAAAGATAAAAAAGTAACATTTTTTAGAATGAAAGTGACCCATATATGCTGATCAGTATTAACCCTCTCCAAGCTGGAGGCAACTGGAAATGCCTTAACCTTCTCCCTGCTGAATAAAATCAAATGTTCTATTTCTGCACGTGATCGGGCAAGTTAACTCGCCTTCAGCAGGGAGAGGGCAAGTTAACTCGCCTTCAGCAGGGAGAGGGTTAAAGAGCTGTGCCTGTACTGCCTAATCCAGCATGGAAAGGGTTAAATGTATGCTCTTGACCTTCAAAATGGTTATGTACTGTAAGTAAGAAATATTTACATATATTTTTGAAAACATTAATGATGTATTATTTGATGTAAAAAATAAGTATATAAAAATAACATTATGTCAGCTTTGCTTTGGGAATGCTATGCAACGTTATCATGGCTATGTATTTAAATTAATTGTATTAAGAAAAGATACATTTTAAATTGGTATTTTAGCACAGACACATATCTTTGCATGTACCTATATCATAAAACATATTAAAGTCAACTTTAGAAAGTTAATGATTATACTAGAGGATGTCGGCAGACATATTTAATAAGCTTGAAGTATTTAAAGATTATTTGTTATTTTGGTACAAATTACCTGCTGTTCATGCCTCATTTCGTCATTCTGAGACAAAATGCTCAAAATAGAAAATAACTCATCCGAGTTGTAATCTCATGTTACGATGCACCTCAATAAACAAACAAAGGTTTATCATTTGTATAAGGACCACGATAAGAATCAATTCCTTCAGATATTTCTGAAATGGAACAAAAACTGAGCACTATTTGGCGCCAAATTTAATACTGCCATAGAAACCAAAATCAATCAGAATTACGATCTTGATGAAGTTGTCCTCTGAAGAGCGTTGCCAATAACAGACTTGGAAACAATCAATGCTATCAGAAAGATTTACCAGAAAAAGTATAAATATGCAAATGTCGGTGAAACGTGTTTCTGATGTCAGTATTTGTGGAAGACTTTAACACTAGAACATGCTGACCAGTAGATCTAGATTGGTTATAGGGACTTCTGTATGAAATGGCGCAAGGTAAACTAACGCCAATCTCAGTAATAAGAGATTACAACGTTCAACATTGCTACGGTTGGAGTTGAGATTACCTTATAGTTATTTCATACCAGAGAACCCTGGATGAGCAAATATTTTCCTTGCATGGATGTGTGAAAGTGTGATAGGCTAATTGCATTTGACAGAGTTCAATGAACACTGGATTGAACATGAATGAAGATAGATAGATAGATAGATATACCGGTAGTGAGTGAGTGAATATGGAGTTTAACGTCGCTGCGGGACACATGTAACATATTCACAGCTAATCTGAATACATTACACATTTTACACATAACATATTCTTGAGGAATAGAATGTCCTACTGTCTTTTACATTGAAAATATTTGCAACCATTATTAATTGACATTATGAATTAGGTGTATTGAGTATTGGCACATTTAACACTGACATTTTAATTTTATACTTGAACTTCCATAAATATAATTTACAGCAAATTAATGGTATTTGGGTAATGACTAAAGAAAACAGTCCAAATGTATGTTACACTTTCTGTACCAGTGCTCTTGAATCAAGAACATCTGAACTCAATCAAGAAGAAATGTCATCTCAAATAAGGAAACTAGACAAAGAACACAACCCAGTCTGACCACAGAAAGTCAGGATGACCACTCATTTGGCATTCTCCTGCCTAGTGTTAACTAAGCACATCCTCCAAAGTCTAGACAGCACCAGCAGAGTCACCCAGGCATCCCAATGTCATCATCTAGTTCCAGAATGGTGTAACAGACATGATGCGTGGTCTGTGACTTGACTCAGACATATGCTGACTATTCCAGAAATCCTGGTCAACTCTGAGATGGTCACAGTTCCTGGAAGTCAACTGGACATTCCTCAGGACATTCTTCAGGACATTCCTCGGAACATTCCACTGGTGCTTATGGACAATAGAAGACAATCTACAAGACAAGAGCCTACAAAGCAGAGTCTACTAAAGACAGTCAACACGAGAGTCAACAAGATAGTCTACAAAAGAGTCTACAAGATAGTCTAGATAGTCTACAAGACAAGAGCCTACAAAGTAGAGTCTACAAGACGGTCAACATGACGGTCAACATGACGGTCAACATGATGGTCAACTTGACGGTCAACAAGAGATTCTACAAGATAGTCTATAGAAGACAATCTACAAGACAAGAGCCTACAAAGCAGAGTCTACAAGACAGTCAACATGACAGTCAACAAGATACAGTGCTCCCTCGATATAACGCTGAAGTTGGGGTCCATGACATGTCACCCGCGTTATAATACCCGCATTATATCAACGAATATACAGTAATTGGAGAAAAAACAACAACATTTTTTATTTATTTATTTTTTAAATGGGTCCACGTTGGACCTTGCGTTGTATCCGAATGCGGTGCATCGAAGGGCGTTATATCGAGGGAGCACTGTAGTCTCTAACATGGTCTAGAAGAGAGTCTACAAGCCAAGAGCATACAATGCAGAGTCTACGAGACGGTCTACGAGAGGAATCTACAAGAAGAGTCCCCAAGACTTGTGTCTGGATGTCAATTAGCCAAAGCTCACTCAATGTCTGAATCTGTAATGGAGTTTAATGGAACAGAACTGTCACAATACGCCAGAAGTAGCTTAGACTACGGCAGACATTAGAAAACAGACTTTTGTTTAGGCTTCATTCAAACGTATCTCAGGAAAATATCCGATAAATAAGTACTAAAGTGAACTTGTCACAGAACTTGTCACATACAATTACGAGAGGAGGCTGTAGAATACAGCATTGGCAGGACATACAGGACATACAGGACATACAGGATGGACAGGACCACTAGGACAGAAAGTGTACTAGTATATAGAATAAACAGTAGGCATGTGATATGACAAACAGGACCAATGTGACAGACAGACAGTATACTAGTATATAGAATATACAGTAGGCATGTGATATGACAGACAAGACCAATGTGACAGACAGTATACTAATATATAGAATACACAGTAGACCTGAGACAGACATTGCATCTAGGACAGACATTACATCTAGGACAGACATTACATCTAGGACAGACAAGATAACTAAGAAGGACAGGACAGATGGAGTACACACATTCTGTCTGAACACAACTCAGGAATATCCTGTCATCATCAACGACGATGTGGTCAATAAGATGTAAATTTGTTATATTTTTTATTGACAAAATTATATTATATTTGTTGTGAACACCTGATAGTAGAAGTAAAATGCAAAATGAATATGGAAAAAAAAAGTATCTGTGTATAAAAATATGTTCTACATACCTCGTCATAATAGGATCATCACATACCTTTTCATAATAATATGATCATCACAACATAATTTGTACAAAATGTACTGGTACAAGTTACCATGATTAGCCTCGACAGAATACGTATGATTACAAGTGATTAATAAGATACACAAATATGAATTACAAATACCTGCATTAACCCTCTCCCTGCTGGATTTATCACAATACGATCTACATATGACTTCGAGCAGGACTAAGGGTTAACGCTAAGACACGGGAGAGATGAGACAACACATAGCTACTGATGAAGAAGACATCAGAGACACATATATCCCACATTAGCAGAGACTAGGGTTATTAGTATTTGCACAGTGAAAGGCAATCCTATTGCACTGCTTCCATCACAGTTTGTGTGTAATGTGATACTGCTGTAGTGGACGCTTTCAATAGGTAAATGTCAGGTAAATGTCCTGACCGTCGCAGTAAGTTGTCCATAAGTGTGTCCGATGTGACGGTCATTGTAATGGCTATAGATGTTATATTCTCTGTCCAACTATGTAGATATACATAGACAGGGAATATGATAGGCTAAGCCTGTTGTTTTATTATTTCGTTTGTGAAAATTATAATAAACCTGACAAAGATATAGGACATTAAACATGCAAACTATTGTTCCATATACATACTGTATACATATACTGTATACATGTGCTTAATAATACTGTGCACAAGATCATCCCCAACCTTCTTAGAATATGGAACGTTTTGGCATCATGGAGAAGACGCAAAGACTTTCAAACAGGATTCAAACCCGAACAACTTTGTGTTTTGATGAAACATGGTTGATCGATGATGACAACAGATGTCAATAGTGATAATGACAACAATGATCACATCTGATGACTGGCAGCGATAATAGCATAAACTACTGGGAAGATGACCTGTCAGTGATAATAGAACATGCTTATTGCAACGATGCAATAATAATGGTTTGAGAGTACCACCGAAGCCGATTAAATCTTTCCTCCTCCTCAGCACTTAATGATATCGTAGCGCCACACAAATGTTGCAAATGGCGTATAAGAGGGAAATGGACTTAATAAACTTGTAATAAAACAATCCTCAAATTATTCCAGATGTCATGTGCTGTAACTGAGATGGGACATGTGATACACAGACATTCGCACATATCACCACCGCGTCACCTGTTACAACAGCTGTCCCGCAGCAATCACAGTACCGCAGATATTGCAGACGACAAAATGTGGAAATATTCTCTTTATTGCCCAAATTAAGAAACAAGATGACATACTGTGGGACATACTGGAGTGGGAAAAAAACGATACATGCCATATCAACTTTACTATGCAATATATTCACGTGGCTGACATGTTTATTTTTGTAGATGGAATTCAGTTTAAAAGAACCATATGCACTAATTTCACAGTAAAGTATGTCTGAGGTTCAAGTTAACCAATTATAAGTGCATCTTGATAAAAAACAACATAAATTTCCAAACTTCTTTATCGTATAAGTAATAAACAAATCTTGTGTGGGTGTTATTAATGTGGATTAATGAAATGGACTTGATAACGTATTTGATATTTAGAAACATCAATGTAAATTAAGAAGCAGTAGATTTCAACCCTGTGTCATTATATGGAACTGAATGTGATCTTTATATATAGATACAGTCAAGGTTTCCATTTATGTCCACAATTGTTTAATATGAATAACCAATCATTACATATTTATAATTTATAAGGTAATGAAAACACCAGGCATCCAATTTCTTGAAAAAATAAACCCAGAACGCAGCGAAGATATAAAAATCATTCGTAGAATTGGATCCACTTTAGTTTTTCATGAGATGCAGGTTCCGGTTACCAATTGGAACTGAGGTGACATTTTTTTTCTTGAGAAATGCGAATTCCTGCTCAAAGTTGCATTAAAATACAGATTATTTTTTACCAATTAAATTTTTATTTTGAGAATTCAGGTACAGAGATATAGATATGATAAACAAAATTAATATCTATATATCATAATGAAAATCAATTGAGAAAATACTTGAATTAAAATCAGTTCATGAACTTTGCATCAAAATCTAAATAACATCCATGTCTTCCAATTCTCTTGACATTAATATAATTTTATTTTCTTCTAAAAATTAAATTGTGACAGCACATAATTACATTAAGCATGACCCTGTTCAGTGACTCAGAGTGTCTGCTTTTATAGGGCATCTATGCTTGCCTGCAGTTGAAAGAAGGTTAAACATGATTACTACGGAATGTACTTTTCAGATCGGATCATACGATTATGATTCTATATTTGTATTTTTACAAACGTTTGTGTGTGCGACTGTGCATGGCCATCGGACAAGTTAACAGTCACCTCACTATTGTCATGTCTAGAGTCACCATTACTCTGTGTAGCGATGGAATGACAGGTTTCTGGAGAGTACTGTCAAATTAAAACTGGATACTTGACAACGTCCCTCTCAGATTCACAGAGCTGGTGTGCATCTCCGCTAGTAATTATAGTAATTACGATAACGCAATTAGTAATTACACTAGAGGTGGATGCCAAATTGGTGAAATCTGACGACACACTGTCTACACGGGTATGGGGACACGTGCGTTTCGTGCACGATTCTGTCTTTCTGGGTCACGCGGAATCGACGTGGGTTAAGATTTTCACTTTGCTCGCGAGGGTGTTCGTGATGTGGTTAAGTGAAACTGAAGATCTTAAAAAGTATTAAAACTAATGTGAGTTGTGGCCCCATTTGGAGAATGTTTTACGAAATACGGGGTACAGATGTCGCTCTACATGAAGCCATTATTAGCCAATGAAATGTGATTTTATAAAGCTGATCCAGAGTTAAAGAACAAATCTAGAATTTTTTATTTAGCTTTAGGGATTTAGGGGGCCAATAATTTACAAATTATCTTTAATTTATCAATGAAAATCATTTCAAATTAAATGCTTCAGTACATAAAGAGTCTTCCCATATCTTCAAAAGTGAAATTATTCATAAAAGAACATAAAAGGGCATGTTTTGTCTCTTATATTGAAACACTCTTAGTTTAATTGGAAAATCAATATGTTTTGAAATGAATATTTAATTAGAATCTCATTAAAAGGACGTAAAATTCAATTGTGCTGGTATTCAATATTAAAATCCTTAAATATTTTTCAAATCTTTTCAGTGCACTCGTGGCGATCATTATCTATGGTAAGGACCACGAAGGTCGGAACGACCTATGTGTCGCCTCTCTAGCTAGACTTGGCCGAGCTCCTAAAATATTTATGGACAAAGGTAATTAGAAGGGGTAAAATGCTTTGGGGAAGAGAAAGATAGACTCGCTGTCTCATTTCGGTATTAAAACTTGCAGTAAAATTGAATTCACTGATTGGGAACCTCATTACAAAACAGGTCAGAATTATACGAGAACAAAGCCGCCTATTTCTCCACACCTAGACCCGACACGTGCAGAACGGCAATAATATCCACGTGAACCAGAAACTTAATAATTAATTTCATTTGAGCTAGCAGTACACATGGGACGGTAGAACAATATTATTTCTTAAGATATCCATCAACCATACAATTAACAAATAATACTGTCTTGACAGTAGATACTTTATGACCTTGACATACAAATGTACGTGCTATATTCAGTGTTCATCTGGTATAATACCATTCATCTATTGCTCACAGTTAAGTCAATATACTTTTATCAGATGATAACTTTCAATATTTATCAGTCTATAACTTTTGAAATGATCCAGTTGGTTAACTTTTGCATTAATTGCATAACAAATGTAATGCTAAAGAGAACATCATAGCATTTCTCTCCCTCGTCATTTTCTTGTCAATAAATAAATAGGTAATGACGTTATGAGTTTTTTTCCAGTTTGATAGTGACCTACTTTCCGGAGTTGTGTCAATGTGTCCATGACCCCATCCTCTGCTGTGACCTTGACATGACCTTTACCTTCTGACCTAATGCAATTAAAGGTGGCATTACATTTACTATAGTAGGAGAGAAACGTTTGGAAACAATTGTGTGAGCTGCCAGTCATGGTTGTAAATCTAGTAATATGTCATTCTTTTATTTTAAAGATCACTGGAATGAAAATCGTTAAACTTGGAAAAGATGCAATATCTGATACACATTGTACGACTAGCACAGAGTGAATATAAGCAATCATTGCTTAGAAAAACGAGAAGTAGAAATCAATATTAAGATCCTCAAGGAAAATTAGTTTGATTTAAATGGCATACTTCACCTAAATAAAAATCCATTCTCTCTCCCATTGTAAAGCTTTAACATGTTAATTATGAAGAAATAAATAAGTAATAAGTACAGTATCACCTGAAGCATTGACATTTAACAGCAATACTGACATTTACATAACAATATTCCCGTTATCGAAGTATCTCAAAGACACATCTCCATGACAACCAACGAGATACTTAGTTCGTAGTAAAATACTTGTACTTGCATTGTGAACGTTTCTTATTGTGAAGGGGTCATTAACATAATTAACAACCCTTACTGTATCTACTCTATATATCACCATGTAAATGGATCAGAATTGATGTGCGTCTCATCAGATGCACACATATTTGTAATCGACATCATTGGAAAAACATGGTACTTAAGAAGTGACATTTGAATAACTGATTCCACTGAGCAGATCTTAATACAGTACAATATCTGAAAGATACATCTACCAGGGTATCATATCTCAGTCATCGTTAATATTAATTTTATACAACCTGTATAAAGATCAATAAATAAAGCTTTGAATAGTCAAGCAATAGATTTGACAAAATATTTCAAGATCATAAAAATAGTTTTATGTCAAGAAATTCACATATAACCTTGATGGTTTTCTATTACCATGAAAGTGGAGATTACAGATACAATTCTACATGTGAATAGAGGTACAGTTATACGTGTGAATAGAGGTAGAATTATACATGTGAATATAGGTAGAGTTCTATGTGTGAATAGAGGTATATTGTATGCATGAATATAGGTAGAGTTCTACATGTGAATACAGGTAGTGTTCTACATGTGATTAGAGGTAGAGTTCTACATGTGAATATAGGTATATTGTATGCATGAATAGAGGTACAGTTCTACATGTGAATAGAGGTATATTGTATGCATGAATAGAGGTACAGTTCTACATGTGAATGCATGTCGTGTTCTACATGTGATTAGAGGTAGAGTTCTACATGTGAATAGAGGTACATTATAATGTGAATATAGGTACAGTTCTACATGTAAATAGAGAACAGTTCTATGCATGAATAGAGGTACAGTTCTACATGTGAATACATGTCGTGTTCTACATGTGATTAGAGGTAGAGTTCTACATGTGAATAGAGGTACATTATGATGTGAATATAGGTACAGTTCTACATGTAAATAGAGAACAGTTCTATGTGTGAATAGAGGTAGTCTTACATGTGAATATAGGTACAGTTATACATGTGAATATAGGTACAGTTTTACATGTGAATAGGTAATAAATATCTCCTTCAGCACTCCCAGGGAGATATTACAGAGATATTCTGTTGCACTCAGCAACTGCAATAAGGACATCTAACCATTCACACGTCTTTAAGCTTCACATCAAACATCTTAAAATATAATGTTTGTCGTTTGCCCGATCTCTGGCCCTTCCTACTCGTCAATAGGGTCAACAGTCCTCCTACAACACACCAGAAAGGTTTTCACAGACACTAGTCTTAACTCTTGTAGTGTTGAATAATTTATGATGTCGGTCTTATAGCACATTTACTCTACTTGTTGCTAGGAATTTGCAGGTTCTGTCACCAAACTAGTCCATGTTTTAGGAGGCGTTCTGTCAGCAAATTGGTCTGTGTGTGTGTGTGTTTAAATGCTTTGACAGTCGCCTTCCAGCACAGCTGATTTCGGCAGACTGGTCCCTCTTTGGG
>JAVCKZ010082492.1:0-12529 GCA_034780755.1 Lepetodrilus elevatus
CGTTCAAAGCGATCTGTTGCAAATTATAGAGGCGATAGATCAGGCTGCTTAGGCGGGTTTTTTGCAACGCTAGGGTATATTCATAATGCAAAAAAACAACTGGCTAAAAACCTTACACTTCCTACCGGATACTCAGTCACCTGGGCGGGACAGTATGAATACCTTTTGCGGGTCAAAGACAAACTAAGAATTGTCATCCCCATTACCTTGATGATTATATTCGTCCTGCTCTACCTTACCTTTCACGAGATTACTGCCGCGTTAATCGTCATGCTCTCACTACCTTTTGCCCTGACCGGTGGTGCCTGGTACTTATGGATGCTTGATTTTAATTTTTCTGTCGCGGTAATGGTTGGGTTTATTGCTCTCGCGGGAGTGGCCACCGAATTTGGCATCATCATGCTAATTTATTTAAACAATGCAAAACAACACCGAGAACAACACGGCAAACTAGAAACACTCAACGATCTACGTGATGTCATTTACGAAGGCGCTGTAATGCGAGTACGACCGAAGGCGATGACCGTTGCCGTCATTATCGCTGGACTGATTCCCATCATGATGGGAGATGGCACCGGGTCTGATGTCATGCAAAGAATTGCTGCGCCAATGATTGGCGGTATGGTGACCGCCCCCCTACTCTCATTATTTGTTATTCCCGCTATCTATATGATTTGGAAACGGCGATCAATCACCCAAGGTACGCGCAGAGAGCACGAAGAAAAAGAATAGCTTTGTAGTGAACATAAGTTTCCAGGTTTACTTTCCCAATATCAGTTGCTCCTTATTCTTGCGGGATAAACGTTTTATTTTATTTTCGCGAATCAAAGCTTCAGAGCGAGTAAGAGCCATTTCATAGTAGGATAGAGTGACGGGACGCCTGCTTCGAGTATATTTTGCACCCGCTGTGCCGACACCATTATGCTCGGCAATACGTCGCTCTAAATCCTTTGCAATACCGGTGTAATAGGTTCCATCCTTGCATTTGAGTATGTAAATAGACCAAACCAAAGAGCTAACCAAGCCTTATGGTATTTTAAAGAGGCTTAAAAATTCGGTAAGTCCTTCCTTCTCTAAATCATCTCTGGGAATAAACCTAAGCGATGCCGAGTTAACGCAATAACGCATTCCCGTAGGCTCAGGGCCATCGTTAAACACATGCCCTAGATGAGAATTACCAAACCGGCTGCGTACTTCTGTACGCGCTGAGAACAAACCATTATCAACACGTTCAATAATATGCTTATCAATAAGCGGGCGAGTAAAGCTGGGCCATCCAGTCCCTGACTTAAACTTATCCTTAGATGAAAAAAGCGGTTCTCCGGATACTACGTCTACATAGATACCCTCTCGTTTCTCATCCCAATATTCGTTATCAAAAGAACGTTCAGTTGCTTCTTTCTGTGTTACTTTGTACTGGAGCGAACTTAACGTTTGCTTTAACCATTCATCACTAGGCTTCGTATAGCGGCTATCTTTCTCAGTCACTGGCATCACCTCCCCTTGCTGTTCACTATTGGCAGAACAAGACATCAATAGAATAACCGATATAAGCGTGCAGATAATTTTAAAAGTTGATCTCATTGCTGACCTCGCTAAATAATCACATCGGCTCACTAAACCTTAACCCTGGCATTTACGCACAATACCTAGCGATGGACGCAGAATTTTTCTACTTATTTATTTTTTAAGTAAGTCCTTTAATCCTTCAAAGGGGTTATGCATCGCAACCTCCTGCTCTTCCTTACCCATTTTAAGCCCAGCGGCAGCGATCTCATCCTCGTATCGAGAGTGCTCGTTATCATGGCAATACACACATAAAAGTTCCCAGTTGCTCCCATCGCTAGGGTTGTTATCATGATTATGATCGCGGTGATGAACCGTCAACTCAGATAGGTTTTTATGGGTGAATTCGCGCTGACAACGGCCACAAATCCAAGGATAAAGCTTAAGTGCCTGCTCGCGGTACCCTTTAGCGCGTTCATCGAGTTGGCGCCTCGCATTGGCAATAATTTCGTCTTGCTTATTTCGATTTGTTCCAACCATTTAAGAAAAACCTCCGATTCAGCCCTGATGTGTCCTAACCGTCAAACACGGACTCATAAGCAGATATTGTGCATTTAATGAAAACTTTATTTTGTTACTAAGCGAGCAAGCCAGACAGGGTTAAACCGATCAAACTTACGCCGAGTAACAGAAGCTAATGCAGTCTTTCCCCAGGATTTTCCTCCCAAAATATTAGCCATTGCGCGGCTATCGAGTTCAATATTTTCTGCTAAATCTTCAATTATAATGTTCGCCATTTTTTTACCTTTAATTTCATCAACATATTATACAGATTGAGTATAGGGCACCTCTATTAATTCTGGGTTGAGCAGATTGAGATTCAGGATTTTCAAGAGCAAGGCGCTAAGTGATTGTAATAGTTATTCTATTGCGAGCACTTAGTAACGCTGCTATTGGGAATCCTGGACTCAAGGTGCCAACCCATGAATAAATAGAGGTGCCCTATAACCCAAGGTTATGCGGACAGACGAAAAGACATCAACTTACGGTGTCTATCAAACTGGGAGTCTAATCCAAAACCAGTGCAGGATTCAGCATAGTCTCATCATTAACTTGAGGTTTATCGGCACGTACAACGATTAATGTTACGTTATCCGGCGCTCCCCTCTCAAGCACTAAATTTAAGAGATTATCACAAGCTTTAGCACAATCACCACGAATCAGTTCCGTCGCAATCTCGGTACTACTCACTTCATTGACTAGACCATCACTGCATAATAAAAACATATCATTATCATGAAGCTGGTGACGCACCGTCTCCAACTCCAACACGACATCCCCCCCCACAGCACGCGTCAACAAATGGCCCGATGGATGCTCCATCGCTTGCCCAGGCTCCAATAAACCCAGCTCAACAAACTCATTGGCTTGAGTATGATCTCGAGTCAGCTGCTTAAGCTCGCCCAGTCGGGATAGATAAATGCGGCTATCACCTGCCCAAATACAACTAAAACTATCTTCAAACAAAAGTAGTGCAACGACTGTACTGCCTATAATTTCCTCCCCTTTCTCCACCGCCCTATCCCTTAACTGTTGGTGAGCCTTCTGCAGTTTTTGGTGAATAATTTTTTCTAACGCATCGAGGTTCTTAAATGTTTCAATATTCGCAAGCGACTCAACAATCGCTTGACTGGCTTCCGCTCCTCTAGCATGCCCCCCCATACCATCGGCTACGACCCATACCCCTAATTGCCGATTCTCGTAGTAATTATCCTCATTGGCTTCCCGTACCAAACCGGTATCCGTTCGTGCTGCGGAGATCCAGGTAAACTCAGCCATCATCATCCTCTCTTTTATTGTTTATTTTCGTGCAGGTCGAACAGCAGTTACATCACTCGAAACTGATTTATCACGTAGCTTCACACCTGTTTCTAACGGTTGTGGCATACTCACTTCATCCCTACGTTGATCGTAATTCGAAGTGGCGTTGTTAGCATTATGAGCAACGTATACTCTTGTACTCGGAGCCTGTTCCTTGGCCTGTGCAGCCTTATCCATAACCGCGTTAACAAATAACTCCTCCGCCGTACCCCCTAAAGACGACTCACTTGGACGTGAGGCCTGCTCACTTGCTACAGGAGCGGATAAAGTGACCGAGTGATAATCTCGCCGGCTAATAATCGGGTCAATTTTTTTCATTTTTCCACGGTGCCCCATACGCTTTCCGAGGATCACTGCAATGATGAATAGCAAAAGGCCTAGTAATCCGGCTGCCGCCAACATCCTGTTGTCTTCTTGAACCCTTGTAATAGCTTGCCTGACAACATTTACAAGCCGAGTACTCCACTCTTTTGTTGATGAATACAACACGGCAAGTATCTGGGGGATTTTTTCAGTTGAGAATTCTCTAACTACAGCTTCGATCTGCGATTGACCTACAACATTGGCTGACTCCGATGGAGTCATTTCTAGCTGATTCGTACTCAAAGAGCTTTGCGCGCGTGCTTCATCAATGGGTCGCTCTGCTAACCATTCTGGCGAAGGTTTGCCAATGGTATCCAATGCAACAGGCTCCTTATCAACCAAAGCATTGTTATTTAAAGGCCGCATAGATGGCTCTCTATCGCCTGATATCGGAGCAATATCCTTGAACACATCATTCACCAATGAACCATTCATCGCCTCAGCAACGGAATACCAATGCCCATTCGTCGCTTGGGTGATGTGCTGCTGGATGGCCTCTTCTGCCCCCGTTTTTTTTGTAGACACCCAAAGCACACGTATTTTAGCGCGAACGGCGGACTGGGTTAATACATCATCCAACCAGTCTTGATATTCTTTGTCAGTTTGTTGGTTGCCTGTTTGGATGACTCCATCAGAAAAAACAATAATCGTTTTGGCACTGGCAAACTGAGGCTCAAACGTTAATTCAGAGATAGCGCGTTCAATTCCCGCAGAGACATTAGTTGAGGAAGAAATATCTTCTTCAAGGGTCAATCCATCCAATAACGCTCTACTCGTACCCTCCGATATCTGAGAGAGCGAAGCAATATCAGTAACCACTGCATCGAAACCAATTATCGCTATTCGGACGTTGCGCCCTGCTTTCTCTATTTGATCAAAGACCGTACCCATATCATGTTTAAGTGCATGTAAATCAATGCCTTTATCCAAAGCAAATACCACGTCCTGCGAAATTTGCTTTGCGGATGCGACCGTACACATAGCAAGCAGAAACAAGGTTGCCATTAAGCGTTGACACGGATAATGGCACAAGTACATTTTCAAGAGCCTAAATTTCATTGGTAACTACAGTGATGACATATCCAACGGGGTTGCCTATTACCTGAACTCCAGCCTGAAACCGGCTTTTATCCAGTCCTGTGCAATATTATCCTGATCGAGCCGCGTTTCATAATAAAGAAACCCGGAACGCCCTCCGACACCCACCATCGAAAAACCTACCCCCAGATTGAAGTAATCTCGATCCGGATCACTTGTGGAGATTGAAAAGGTGCTGCTAGTAGGATCATGCACAAATTGAGCGGAAAGCTCGCGTGAATTGTTGGTAAATTCGTGTTCCCATTCAAAACATGCTTGGGGCATTAGCACACCGTTAGACAAACTCATGGCATAAGAGGCTTGCCCACCGATAACCGCTGTTGTCGAATCGACATTCTGATCTGATAACGACAAAACTGATCCCGAACCTTTTGCTCTAGGATTGGAGGCCAACTCCGTATACGCATCAATTTGAGCATTGGTGTAACCCAATCGGCCATAAGGACCAAAACTTAATGCACCTTGATTATATTCGTAACCACCACTCAAACTCAGAGAGTATTCCAAACCATGCGTATCTCCTGATGCCTCTTGCAGCAGATCCTCTGATCGGCTCACTCTACGACGCGTCGAAAAATCATTACTGCCCAGTTTAATCAAACCGTCTAAGTAAAAAGACTCGGATTGATAATAGGTACCATAAGCCGTTAAATGAAGACCGTCTAACTCCATGCTACCGGAGCTGTCACTAAAATCAGATTCATTCTTGGTGACACCGATAGCAGCTCCCACAATCGCTTGATTGGATAAACGATAATCCGCACCTACCGTAATACCCTTAGAATCAAATTCAAAGCCAGTTTCATTATCAGTACCGTCCTTATCACCAAAGCTGTAGTTTCCGTTAATAAAAACACCCCAACGTCCAGATAAGTTCAGAGCATCACCGGCAGATCCTCCTTCGGCCTCACCATTTATCAGCGCACTAATGACCGAACCAGGCAAATATTGACCATCAATATTAAAATTCAGACCCGACAGATCCAAACCTTCAGCCCCCGACCGCAACGCGTTTAGGCGTGCGTTGATGTTCATCACTTGTAGGTTAGCAGCCTTAATCACCGAGGTACCTTGCGAGGTGATTTCATCGGGTGCCAGTAGACTCAATCCTTCAGCAACTGCATTCGCATTCCCCGATTGCATCTCACGGCAAGTGGATAGCAAATCCGTCTCTTCAGCCGTAAGGTTCGGTTTGTTCTCAAGCACCGGACAGGCACTGTCCAAAGCAGCAGCAACCGACTTTTGATTCTTAGTCAACCCTTCCGTATCAGCAATGCTACCGTTAACCACGAATGTCACAGATGGATCTCCTTCAGCACGCAGCCGACGTTTAAAACCACCGTTTCGCGTAGAAATAGCTCCTTTTAGTATGGTCGCAGTGACCACCACACGGTCGGCCGTATTAACCGTAAAGGTATTACTGGATTCACCCCGGGCATTAGTTTCAGTATCCGCCCCAGCGCTGAGGCTGCCTCCTCTTACAGGGGCTACTGTCCAGCTCACGTCCACTGCGTCCAGAGGATCACCCTTTGCATCCAACACTTTGACAATAAAGGGGGACAGAATCTTTCCAGGATCTCCACGCTGGCTGTTACCTGCCAAGATTTCAACTTTATCGACAGCCGCTGCGTTATCTGCCAAAACACCCACTTCGTTAATTTCTAGCGTCGCAGAATCAAGAATCAACTTTCCCTGCATCAATTGCAGACTGATAATTTCACCACTATCTTCTTTATTATCCAGCAATAATGGGATTTCGAAAATCTTTTCACCACTTTCTCCAACAGCCCAGGTTAACACTGTGTCACGCGGTGCAGCATAATCTTCGCTAAAAGAAGCCGTATCCCCATCGGCCCCCACCCTTAAATTGACCGAGAGTTCACCATCGCTGCCCTGCTCTCGAGAAATACTGATTTCTGCTGAAGTACCTTCCTCACCTTTAAAGCGAGTGTGTGTGAATTTGACTAAACCCAAACGAGTATCATCTATAATTGTGATCGAAGCAGTGCCAATCGACACTTGCTTATCGCCTTCAAATAACTGCAAACTGATTGTTTCATCACCTTCAACCAGCCCGTCAGAACGGATCGGAATACGTAGAATTTTCTTTCCACTATCGCCATCCAACCAAACTATTTGTGTATCCGCTGGAGGTTGATAATCCTCTCCCCGAGTTGCATTATCGGCAGAAGAACCGATACCAACGCTAACGGAAAGCTCACCGACTGAGCCATTCTCCCTCATTACTTCCACTTGGGCTTCATTACCCTCTATCACTTGAAAGTTATCGCTGCTAAACCTCACCTCTCCAGCAGCGCCTTCATCAGAAATAGTGACGATAGCATCATCCACTTTTGTGTCAGCAACAAATAATTGTAGCTTAATGGTTTCATCGGGTTCTACGATTCCATCTTTCTTAATCGGTATCTGAATTTGTCGGGCATCGTTTTCACCGCTCTTCCAGGACACATTTAACGCTCCCGGAATATCATAATCCTCGCCGAATTTAGCCGTACCGTCACTGACCTCAATGCGTGCAGAAAGGTCGCCATCCGAGCCTCCACTGCGGTTGACCGTAATCACAGCAGCACCGCTTTTTTCAGATACCGGAATATTATCTGATGCAAAGTCTACGACCCCCGGTTGCGTGGTATCAGTAATTGTCACAACAGCCCTCGCACCGACCACCGGCTTACCATCGCGTAATAAACTAAGCCCTATCGTCTCACCAGGGTCTTGATCAGCATCTCTTTTGATCGGAATATTGATCGTACGGGGACTATCATCACCAGCGGCCCAGGACAAGTTCAATGCTTCCGTTGGCGGTAGGTCGTAGTCAAGCCCTGCTTTCGCTCCGTTGCCTCCTGCTAATTCGATAATCACATTCAGCGGCCCTGCAATACTGCCCTTTCTGTTTATTGTGACTTTGGCCGTTTCTCCTTCTTTGCCTTCAAACTCGTTCGTAGAGAATGTTGCACTGCCTGGATCTGTAGCATCTAGAATCTTGATCGTTGCCCGACTGATCTCCTTATTATTACTAGTCAAACCAAGACGGAGAGTCTCTCCAGGATCCTCTATACTGTCAGGCTTGATTGGAATTTCAACCGTCCGAGCCGTTGTATCTCCTGCTGCCCAAACGAGGCTTAATTGCTCCGCAGGAGGCTGATCCCAATCGTCCTGAGTCGCACCCACCCCATTGTCTACACTAACCGTTGCAGTAAGCGGACGTGTAGTATCACCTTTGCGCTCTATCGTGACTACCGCAGTGCTTCCTTCGCCCACCTTGTATTCGGAAAGAGAGAATTGGGCGCTTCCCGGCGGCGCTGAAACATCTATAATCTTAACCTTCGCCTTGCCAACTTCTTTACGCTCCGCATTAAACAAGGTTAGATTGATGGTTTCGTCTGGATCATTGATGTTGTCAAGCTTGATCGGTATTTTAATCTCCCGAGCACCTACATCGTTTGCCGCCCAAACTAGCTTTAGCTGTTCTGCAGCCGGTAAATCGTAGTCTTCCTTGCTAGCCGTTCCATTGCTCAACTCGACCTCTGCGGATAACGCCGCCGTAGTATCCCCGGTGCGATTGACCACGACGACGGCTTCTTTACCTTCTTCCGCATCAAAGCTTGTCGCAGAAAACTGAGCACTCCCCTGCCGGGTCGAGGTATCTATTATCTTGACACTGGCTTTCCCTATTTCGGCATTATTCACATCGAATAACCTCAGAATAATAGTTTCATCTGGATCTATATCAGCATCAGGCTTAGTCGATATTCGAAGCTGTCGAGAACCCAGGTCTCCTGCTGCCCAGTTCAGGTTTAATTGTTCGTCCGGCGGAAGTTCGTAATCCGTGCCTTTGGTCGCTGTCCCATCACTTACTTCAACGCGGGCCGAAAAATTCACTTCGGTATCTCCCGTCCGTCTTAATTCAACGACAGCCTCCTGCCCTTCTTTTACTTCGTAACCACTCAATGAAAACTGTGCGCTGCCTATAGCAGGTTTCTCCGTGACATCGATTATCTTGACACTGGCGTTGCCAATTTCTACGTTATTAACATCAAACAACTTTAAAATAATAGTTTCATCCGGGTCGATGTCGCTATCAGACTTGATCGGAATTCGAACCTGACGGGAACCTTTATCGCCTGCTAACCAACTCAGCTTTAATTGTTCATCGGGTGGTACATCGTAATCCACGCCTTTCACCGCTGTTCCATCACTTACTTCAACGCGGGCCGATAAAGCGGCTCCGGTGTCGCCCGTCCGAGCCAACTCGATTATCGCTTCTTTGCCTTCTTCGGCGTTGTAGCGATTGGATGAAAACTGTGCGCTGCCTTTTGGCGGTTCGGCAGTTTTATCAACTATTGTGATAACAAATCGACTTGATGTATTTTCACTTCCTGGTGCCTTCAAAAACAACTCTATGATTTCGTCGGGATCGATATTCGAATCTTTATTAATTGGAATTAAGAGCGTTTTCTCACCACCCTCAGATGCGGCCCAAGCGAGTTTCATACTTTGCGGGAGGGTATAGTCCTCTCCATTCGTAGCGTTACCGCCAATAGCAATCTCTACTGAAAGCCCCCCATCCGTCCCCCCTTCACGAACGAGAACAACTTTAGCCTCACTGCCTTCATCTACGGAAACCCCATCACCCAAGAACCGAACAAAACCCAACTGAGGCTCCGGTGCTGCATCTATGATCTCCACGGTCGCCGTTTCATTAGAAAAATGACCGCTCAATGCCACAAAAAATGATTCGCCATTTTCATTACCAATCGAATCTTTAACGATAGGAATTGTTATTATCTTAGGGTCGGCATCACCATCGATCCACTTCAACTGTAAATTGCTCGGAACCGTATAATCATCAGGTGCTTTAGCTTTTCCATCGGTGATAAGAAGGGTAGTACTAAGTGACCCCGCAGACCCACCTCTCCGATTAACTACAATATCGACTTTTTGATCGCTTTCCTTAGCCTGATAACGCTCAGAAGAAAATTTTAGTACTCCAGGCTCTGCCTTAGGCGATTCTTTAATCGTTACTTTAGCAGAACTTTTTCCCCCATTAGTATCCGTAAGTACTACTTCAAATTTTTCTTCTGCGGCTTCATCACCATTATCATTTTGATTAATATCAATCGTGATTGTTTTACTCCCGTCCGTTGATTCGAATACCACTTCAGCAGTCTTTTTACTATAATCCTCACCAGACGTCGCAGTTCCATCCAAGGTGCTAACCGTTGCGGTCAGCGCTCCACTGTCTCCGTTTATACGTTTCAGATTTAGCGTAACAGAACCTTTATCTTCATCCACAGAATAACTTGTCGGATCAAAAATGATATTCCCGGTAACGGAAGGTTTGTGTTCTTCAACAACAGTAGAAATGTTTTTTTGATCACCGATACAACTGACTGGCTTACCATCTAATCCCGCAGAGCACGTAAAAATAAACTGATAGGAATGAGTTCCTGGATCTTTAAGAGTGGATGAAAACGCATAACTACCAACCGAACCCAGTGTTCCGCATGAAAAGCTTCCGCCCTGTTTGTTACATCCCGCAGTAAAGCCTTCAGACACATTCTTGCCATTCCTTTCAACCCTGACATTGACATCGACCGGATTCGCATCTGTACTTTCTACATCAAAGCTATAGATTACTTTTGTTCCTGGAGCAACATGACCTGCCGGACTCTGGCTAGAGGAAAATACCTTAACACCGTAGGCCGCCCACAATGGCTGCGAACTTAAAATTAAGAATAATGCAATGGGTACTATGGAGAGTCTTCCAAAGCGACTGAGGAAGGATATTTTCATGGTGGATCTCCTGAGCATAATTATCATTATTAGTTAAACTTATTTTAGTACCTGCAATTTTGAAGCCAGGTAAATATTTCATGGGTAAAACTAAAGTCCAATTAAGTCTTAAATATTTAAAGGTATTTTTGACTATGCCTTGATCAAGACTTAAAACGACTCTTATCTACATTCATACATTATTAAGAAGTATAGACATGTTATTAATTATTGCTCGCTAACTTGCTTTCTTGTCAAGTCATACACAAGCAGCCCTTCTACAGTTTAATGCGTCTTTATAATCCAAACAAAAATATAATTATCGTTTTTATTTTCCTAACTAAAAAAGCAATCATAAACCTATCTGACCGGCATTCTCTATTTTTAAAATGGATTTAATATATTAATTATCAATTAGATAGAAATTATTTTTCTGAGAAACAAAAACTTGGCACATCCCCTGCATTACCTAAGACATGAACACAAGGTTCATACCTTAACCCTAACAACTTTTTGGAGAATAACGGATGAACATTCTGATTAAAGACTTAAACGAAAGCAAAGAACTTGACCGTACTGCAATGGCTGATGTGCGCGGTGGCCTAAATATCGGTGCAATCACCATGGTTACTAGCCAGAACCAAAACGTTATCAGCGGTGCTAACAACGGAAACATCGCCGTAATAAATGCAGCAAACTTCACCCCCATGACCACGATGACTGAAGCTAGCCCTGTTACTAACATAGATATGGGTATTGCTAACCTGAACAACGTTATAAACAGCCAGGTCACGCTATAAGCAACCCGATTACAATGTACTATCTAGGGGCCATTTGGCCCCTATTGGGTTTATACCAAACCATTTTTACACTCCTATATGTGAGGGATATAAAATTCTCTTTGATTAAGCTCAATTAATACAATACGATGGTTAAACGTATATGATTTAATGAGATGCTGCCAATGCTTTATATCCGGTGTTTACCAGGGCTTTCACTCCTTTTACTCTCAACAAGTCTGGTTGCGAGTGACTACTCACTCCCCAGCGATGAATGGCGAATAATTTCTTTACCGGCAAAGCCACCGGCTAATGAAGGTACAATAAAAGATGTTTTTGGCGATGATATAAATGGACAATATGGAAAGGACTGGGTGTTATACCGATATGATTCCGAAACAAATTCTTATGATAGCACTCTCAAACTTGAGGATGTGCTTGAGCATGGACGAGGTTATTGGATTATCCAGGTGACGAATGCCCCTGTTACGTTAACAATGCCTACGGAAAGCATTAAGGTTCCTGAAAACATCCAACCTGATACCAAAAAAATTCCCGAAAATTACCCACTCCAACTTGCTTCTGTATCTGGGGGTAGAACGACTCAATGGACGCTTTCGGGTAACCCCTTTACCTCTCAAAATCCAAGGCTGGGCGACTTCTTCTTAAAAACTGATTCAGGTGTCTGCAGTAAGGCACCGTGTGGTCTTGATGAAGCCAAGGCAAAAAAGCTCTTTCATAATCAGGTTTGGACTTATAACGGGACAAGATATGTCCAAAAAAGGATGCAGGATACGCTAAGTTCATGGGATGGGTTCTGGGCGGCCTCTTTGGAAAAATCCAAAGACCATGCTTTAGCGTTGCATAAAAGAAGTGAAGCAGACATAAAAAGCGTTTCCGTTACAGGCAGTGACGGAAATTATACATTTTCTGTTGAAATTAAAAGTGATGATGCAGGTTGGAATCAATATGCGGATGGGTGGGAAGTTTTAAATGCGCAAAGCGACCTGATTTATCAGCGAGTACTCATGCACCCTCATGTTAATGAGCAACCCTTCACGCGTTCAGGAGGGCCGATCCATATAGAAAAGTCTGATAAAATCTAC
>JAVCKZ010082503.1:0-12529 GCA_034780755.1 Lepetodrilus elevatus
TACACAGCGCACGGCCTCCAGACCCGTAGTGAAAAGTATTAATACGTATTGTTACGCGTGCTGCTGAACGGCTTCTGCAGCAATACATAGCAATACATATCGATACGTATTTTAGCTTGAACGCACCCCTGGACAAGATACTTGTTCTGCATGACCTACAGGTTTTCAATATTTTCATATTTGTAAACATTATTTATTATGCCTTTAATAAAAATCAAAAAACTTTTAATAAAACAAATAAAAAAACACATTTGCTGGTAATAACGCACGACAATGTTACATATTATTTAAACCCATGTAACTTCAGCCATGAGACACAGAAACAGTCACATTTGAATGGAGAGGTCATCAAAAATACATATCAGAACATATTTCAGAACTACCCGGTAAAGTAACTTAATAAATTTTATGTTTTATCATCTGAGGTTTTAAGAAGCACATGTGTCATATTTGAGATGAATGGAAGCCATGTTATACATTGACAGTGGCAGAGGCTTAGATAAATTCCTGTCATATTTGCGAGAAAGTACCGTATACGCCTGATATACTCTGACATATTCCGCGGATTGGCACCATGTTTATCTATAGATAACAAGTAATAAAGACATCTAAAATTACACGTCAGATCCTCCCGACAAATATAACTGTGACTACTACTGTATTCAATAGAATAGTGGGCGAGATTTAAACTCCAAAGATATTAATATTCAGATGCACTATCCACAAAATAATAATTGAATTATAACTTTTTTTATAACTAATACAAACATTTCTATAAGAACTTGGAAAGTACTGCAACATAAAGAAAAAAATAAAGAAAGAGTATTTGATAACTTATTATTATGCTTTCTATTACATTGTAAATCAAATGTCAAGTATCTTTACATTCTTTTATCCTGGAATAATTGCTTTATGCAAAAGAACATGCAGAGAAATTGTACCAAAAGAACAAGTAAGCGTGAATAAATCGGTAAAATCTGTAATTTTCTTGATTGAGCGGCGTAGCGGTTGAGTTTCTCTGTATGTCGCAGGTCACGCGGTGACTTGGTCAGTGAACCAAGAGCGCGATGAAAACATCAAAGTAGTTAGTTCCTTTTGATGTTCCAGGTATTTCCAATCAAGCCTCTTCGGTAACAGCTGACACTGGGGAAAGGTACAGGGGAACCTTTTTGCGCACTTGTGTACCAAGTGACATTTCCACAACTGTTTACTGCTGCCATAGAGACCAAAATATCGCCAGATATGCAACATTTGAAGAATTTTTATTGAAAGTTGTATGAACAAAATCTGAATTTTGAAAAGTGTTAATTTTGAAAATTACATGTTTATAAAATTACCAGTGGGTTGGTAAATATCACCCGAAATGCAACATTTAGAAATTCTATTGAAAGCTGTATTAAAAAAAATCTGAATTTTGAAAAGTGTTAATTTTGAAAATGACATGTTTATAAAATTACGAGTGGGTTGGTAAATATCACCAGAAATACATTTGAAGAAATTCTATTGAAAGCTGTATTAAAAAAATATGAATTTTGAAAAGTGTTAATTTTGAAAATTACATGTTTATAAAATTACGAGTGGGTTGGTAAATATCACCAGAAATCTGAAGAAATTCTATTGAAGGCTGTATGAAAAAATATGAATTTTGAAAAATATGAATTTTGAAAAATATGAATTTTGAAAAATATGAATTTTGAAAAATATGAATTTTGAAATTTGCATGGTTATGAAATTATGAGTGGGTTGGTGATAACATTAATTTACAGAAATAATGACAGAATATTCCAAAAATTGATACACTGTGACAGTGTTGAATAGATAGACTTTAGCAGAGTTGAAATATACTGTAGCTAAGTATTTGTATTAAATATTAATGAACATACCCGGTACTAGAAGTTTAACGCTTCTTGACCAATGTTCACCAAAAGTTAGCATATATTATATAAACATTGTTGACCAAAGTCAAAGGTACATGTACAGTGCTCCCTCGATATAACGCCCTTCGATGCACCGCAGATTCGGATACAATGCGGGGTCCATAAATAAAATAAAATAAAAAAAAGAATTTATCTTCTCCAATTATATTTGTTGATATTTGTTGTATTATAACGCGGGTGGCATGTCATGGACCCGAACTTCAGAACTATATCGAGGGAGCACTGTATTTGAACAATACAACTGAACACGGATGATCAAAGTTTATAAAATTTGAACATATTTGAACATTGGTTATTGATAGTCAAGCATTTGCAAGCTATACATTACTTACAGAATATATAAACCATCTTTGTTTAATCAAACAAGTTATCAACAACGAGCCTGTCATTCTCCTAAATCTCTTCCTGTCTACTGGACCCGATACGAGAATCAATTCTCTTCCAAACCTTTGGACCCACTGGCATCCATTTATGTCTGCATTTTACGTCAGTATAATAAAAGATGGGTCCGACTGTAGATACAGTCTCGCATACTGTTCTATACAGTCTCCCATACTGTTGACTTAAGTGATGAAATATTGTTCTTATTGCTCAAGTCTTAACTTCCGCGGTCCGAGATGCGTGATTGTTGCGAAGCCATCCATCAACGTCCGCTTACTGCACTCTCTGTGTGATGGATTAAAACGCAAATATATCAAGACTTTATTTGTCTATGCATTAGACACCAGAGGCAATTTCATTAAGAGATGGTTTTATCTATCTCCAAGTGGTTCGGATTGCACTGAAAGTAACGGAGCCGCGAATCTGCATTCCTACGAGATAGCGTGCGACTTCCGACCACATAAAATTGGCTTTTAATACAATTGAATGCAGTAGCAAGATTAAGTTGTTAGTCATTGTTTTCCTTAATGTTAATTTTTTATGGAATTACGCGCAGTTCTTCTCGCTAAGTTTTCAATACATTAAGCTCATTTTCGGCTTTTAAAAAGAAGTATACGCAGTAATGTAGATTTCTCGGTTCCGCGTAATTACTGTGATGCAGCGCTTGTGGATTTGATAGGACCTCTGGGACTCGGAACACTGTGGTGCATTTCCAGCTATTAAACAACCCTAAATTAATGATACATTTGGGGGGATGGTATTTGCACGGACACAAATCATGTATGTACATCTCGGGATAGACCTGAATGGAAATGACACCATTGGGAGTTGAACGTACACAAAAAGGAGATAATATTTAGACATCATTTACTGGGAAACTAGACATATGAGAAGCTGCGAGCGTAAGTACATTACAAATACAATACAAGAAAGTTTTATGAAATAAAACAAATACATTTTTAATGTAAATTTAAATTACTATGTATCTCCATTTTAGATACTTAGTCATATATTTATTCTTATATTCATGCAGTGAAAATAAAGTACAAACAGAATTTTCTTTTTCCAGAAGAAAAACAAAACATCGTACAGTACGGCTGATTAAATTTATATTTTATACCTAAGGCAAAGGATCAAGCTTATAATTATACGAAAAAGATGAGAATGATGTAATTTGGAGTTTAAAATAAATGTTTTGTGAAGACATACAACTACACGCACATATATGGTCGTCAGATATTTTGGTTGAAATAACACATTCTTTTGTATGAAAAAAAATGCAAAAATAAAGGTTGTTATGCTCAGCATGTCATTTTTAGTAAACAGATTACATACAAAATTTTATTTATATAGGTTCACATCTGATATGCCAAGAAAATGTGGTTCAATCAATGCTAAATGCTAAACAGACAACACCATTCTGATCATTATTTTCTATTTTTGAAAAATGATTGGGTAATCTCATATTCTATTTCTAAAAAAATAATTCATTATTGTATTAATGACAAAAACAATTATATGTACTTTGAAACTCAACATTATTATTTTGACCGATTCATATTCCATTTCTCAAAACTAAGCATTTTTTTTTGTATTAACGACGCTAAAAGCACTTAATGTACGTTGAAAGTCAGCTATAATACTATGTACCCCCATTTCCGCATTAATTTGACTTTTGCGTTAGGATGAAATGGTTATATCTGATTATCCTCGCCTCATTGGCCTGATAAGCTAAATCATAACACACATTCATCCATCGCGGTCGAACGAACTTGAAGGAAAACATCCGAAGTTTGAACTAATCAAGTGTAAAACAATTCTAGGATGTGACAGAACTAAACATAAAAGATAATTTTCATTTATATTAATGTCGTTATGACGATTTATGACCCACTTGTGAGTTTCCGAGATGGAGTGATACCAACTGCCTGTAGAATGGAAATCTGATCAATGGTTAATTCAATCAAAAGTGTGACCAACTTTGTCTTGTAGTCATGGCATCTTGGAGTGTCTGCAAGCAGTTAGTCCGTGATAAAGTACTTAAGATCAAACCATCCGTGACTAATTCAAATTCCCCCGGGTTAAAACCAAATAGATTGATTTTTATTATCATATATATGGCATAATTGGATTCAATTAAATTAACGGTTTAATGTATTCATAAAAAATGGCAAGTGTTTAGAATGAAATGTCATATTATTGTCCAAAACCTGAGAAAGAAAAACGGTTTATTGATTTATTTTTTTCTAAGTTAAGCACCGAGTGTGACCTTTGATTGCAATGAGCAGATGACATGAAACAAAACAAAAGTATGAAAATGTATGAAAATACTAGTTTTACATATCTATGATTGCACAATAGGTATTGACATGGGTACCGTAGTTACCCTAATAATTCGAACAGCAGAAAATAATTAAATTTGTGGCTGTTCAAATTATTAGAAAAATACGAAAATTGAAAATGATCGGTATTCGAATATTTTGGAACAATTTGTGTGCCCGTCTCCAAAATAATAAACAATATTACTATCTTTTCAATGATTTAAAAAATAATAAAAAATGTTTGAATAATTCGAACATTAGAATTTTCTTTGTCATGTTCGTGTATTTAGGGTCAGAAAATAATATTTAGGTGTTCGAACTATTAAGAGTAATTACGGTAATTTGAATGGGGCTATGACCATTTGTAAGATTTTCACTTTGGTATTTCAAGTTATTGAATGGGTAAGAAAATGCCTGGAACAAATATTTCCAAATACACAAGTGTCTTGTATTGTATTGTGGACATGTAGCTCTATCCGATGTTGTACCCTATTTTTTATTTTATTTTATTTATTCTTTTTATAGATTCTTTCACATATCAGTAGGAAGATTCGATTTGATTGAATTAATGTTTTACGTCGCGGCGGGAAGAAACCTGCAACATCCATAGCACTAAATATTGCAGTAAACTTGTAAGTACTGGCTGGTCGAATTATACCGTTGTCACAAGCTATCGTTTGTTCGAGTCATATATATATTATATCATATATTTTTTGAATGCCCAAAACATTTTGTAGTTGAACAAATCACAATACAATATTTCAAAGAATGCGAAAACGAAATAGATCTATACAATCATTTCATCAAAATGTTTTGGAAAATTTGAGATATGCTTTCAAGTACCAATCAGGTGTCTATCAACAATAAAACAAGACAACTAGGTTTATCTTTATATACTAATGTCATTACAAAATAAAGGGGAATGTATAATGATAATACAAATATTTAATTCAAGATGTGCAACTTACAAGTATCACCATACACAAGCCAGAGATGCATGCAATATACAGTGTATTGAATTTAGTATTGTAAATTTAATTGAATTAAGGTAATCGACTGTTGACATATGACACTTCGTGTGTTCACACTTGAAAGAAAATATAATGAGCAATATTCCTTGCTTATTGTTCCAATAACCTTTACTAAACTTTTACCTCCACTATTTTCGTTGTTGATTTTGTTGTCGATACAATGCAAGTGTATTATTTTGCAATGATTTACAATTAGAGTACATCTATTATACCGATTACTATTCAGCATTATGACAAACCTATTATAATATTGATACAGCATTTGCCAAAATAAAAGACAACTGCACTACATACAGGGGACAAAATGGCAACCACAACTTTCTATATATTTTGTAACAATATATTGGAAATATTTCTTTTTTTCTTTATCTTGTAATATACCGGTATCTCTTGGATTAATATTTTGCCTATATTCATTACCAGTATGCAGATTTGGGGCAAATTTAATTATTTTATTTTATTATTTCTTCTTTCTTTTTTACACATTTAGACTTATTTTTGGTTAGTAATGCACCAGCATATATACTTCACCACTTATTGCGAAATATTAAAATAAAACTTATTATAAAGCTGAGACAATAAGCTAGAGATCTACAGCTTATTCACATTTTGTTTAAAATTTTAAAAAACCACCATCTAACAAAAGCTCAATGTGACGAATTGCTTAAAATATATTTACACAATCATTAAATTTTTATTCATTAGTTAGAAAATAATTTCAAAGTTTAATTTAAATGTAATATTCTATCTACCATTATTCCCTTACGTTGTTATCCATACCACATACAGCCGAAGAAAACTTTCAATCTGGAATTAAAATTCAGCTGGTCAGTCTTCATGGGTTTATTGTAATATTTCAAGATGTTCATGTACATAAAAAGCAGCCATTATTTTCTGGCCGTGTGTTGGGTGTTGTTGCTATATCTGCCATTATCTCTGGCTTAGATTATCAACCTTAGTGCATGCTATGGAGCTACAATAAAAGTATGCCTGGCAAAGCTGCCATTTATGTATTCTGAAACGTCGAATTACGAATACCTTGGTTGGACTTTCATCCAAACAAGGTAAAACATTTCTTTCAAAACATGATCATTTCCATTTGAAAGAATCATCAATGTAAATTTTGAATGAAAAGAAATCGATCCAAAGTAGCCCAATGCAAAAAGTAAACTGATAATTTTCTAAGAACTAGTTTCCGCATTCCACAGGCTCGATGCTGAAAGAAATTCCATTATGATGCAACATTATACAAATAGACCAAGGTTTGCCGCCATATTGATAATAATAGTGTAGTTCATTGCAATAGACAATATATAGACGAAATGTTAGTACAAAAAAATAATACATACAAGCATCAACATTATCATATAGAAAAATCTAAAAGCACTTATCAAAATATTTTTCAAAGGAATTACCCTTTCCGTTCCAGCATGCATAATCTTAAAATTCCTGTATACCCATAAAGTATATTGTATTATGCTACTGTATGTAACAGTATGCCAAGTACCAGTTATAGTGTATTACATGGTGGAAAATTGTTATATTTGTGTATATATATTTGTATGCTTTTGTGTATGGACTTACCTTGTGTGAACGCTGAACAGGTTCACTCTCAGGAACATATAGAAGACAATCATTCACACTTGTAGGGTTCAAAACTATTTATTTGTGGCTTGTGTTCACATTTCCAATGCTGATTAAACTATGGTGCAGGTGAGCAGTGTGTAGTTTGACAAGAAAGATTTAACCCATATTTCCATATCTACAAACTGGAAATGTGTTATTAACTACAATGTATGATTAACTCTCTCAATGCTGGAGGCAACTAGAGATGCCTGTGCTTATTCAGCAAGGAGGTTGAAGACAACTTGTCTGTAGCAATTCGGTTGTACATGTCAATAAAAAGGGCCAGGCATTTAAATTTTAATTGTTTTTGTTGGGGTTTTTTTAAATTGGGATTCGACACGCTTTCAAGATTCTTTCATGACTTGTCAGTTTATGGTAGGAGGAAACCTGCAACATCCACAGCACTGAACGTTGCAGTAAACCTGCGAGCACCAGCAGGTACTGACAGACCAAGGATGATGCATCCCATCATGATCGTCTCAGAAAAGCAACTTTTGAGAACACTGATGCCAGACTCCAGTGCCATCGACTCCAAAGTCCAAACTTAGCACCCACCCAACCGTCACAAAAATAAACACCTGACAGAAAAGACCGAAAATAAATAATGAAATCAACAACAGGGAAATAACCCAAAGTAGATCAAAACATTTTAGCTCAGCGCTAACACCAAGTTGAGAAACTAAATTCCGTACCATTGCCTTCCTGGTGATACTGGTTTCTTAGAATAATCTAAGGTCCCTCCACATGGCAGATGTCTTTTTCTTTCCTTGGTGCTAGCAAGCTCCCATCATTGCCATTGGTAGTCCAATCAACAAGCAAGTCAAAATATGACTTTCCATACAGTCAACTGTTATGAATGCAGATTGGACAATGTCAACAACAGCCACTATGCTAGCACTAGTAGACTTTTATCAAATATTCTACAAAGTGAGAGAATTTGTTTTACCTTGCAGTCTTGCAGTTGGAATTTTTCACCCATACGCATTCCCCAAAGAATCTTACTGGCTCTAACAATAGGTCATTATGATAGAAAATACCTGTGTTGGCAGACTCATGCTAGAAACACTTTAGAGACAGATTAATTAAAAAAGCATATAAATCAGCTTGTTGGCACATTTCATGATCAAATATGTACATTTAATTTGTCTACACAGAATATTGGGCAACAAGTTACAGAGAAAACCAGAGAAATATGCAGAAAATGTAGCTTGTTGTCCAATATTACCGTAATCAAATGTACAAACTTTCAGGTAAATTTTTGCCCATTAAACTAGAGTATGCCTTTACATTACGCAATTATAAATATCAAAGTGGCAGGATCATCTCTGCATGTAATACTACATTTATATATTTGTTATTAAACAAGTGATATTGTGGAGTTTTATTGTTGCTGCGGGGAAAATATCTTGTAAAGTTTCTTTTAAAAAACAAAACAGAATCTGAAACCTGTAGAAAACAAAATTACTACTCGGTATTACACTGAAGTGATGACATTTTCTCCAAGATGTGTTGGCAATTACTCTGCACTTTTCTCCAGTTTGATTTAGTATACCAGAGGCAAATTTGATTTGTCAAGACTGTTCATTTAACTTTCTTCCTGCTGAATTGTTCCATTGTGTACGTGGTTATGGGCATATAGATATGCCAGCAGCAGTGAGATCAACAATCTCCTATCTGCCACATGCAGAGTGGAAGATTGATGGGTTTTTTTTGCATAATAATCTTCCACATTCGCAAGAGCTAAATCAAACACAACTCTGATAAACTTGAACTAGCTAGAAAGATGATTTATCATTCATTTTTGGAGAAAATCTAACTGTTCATGGGGTCATCTAACCTCTGTGGGTTTTTTAAAAAGTTTATGATTCTTCTCAGTTCCTTTTACAAATTTAAGATATCAAAAGTTGGCAAAATCATTCAAATTCCAAAGCTGCTTTAAATTTTCCTACATTATTTCTTTTGATTAAAAATTATTTTTATTAATCCATCTTTTATGCTCACAACAGTTTCAATACATTTTTCTAACAGACAATTCACAGTGTTCATCATTTGTGTGTAATGCAGCACCATCCACTGGCCAAGAAGTGATGATGTTGGTAACTGCCACCGTAATAGATGATGGATCTGAATAGCCCCAAGACCACGATACCTATCGAGTACAATTTCATGCTCAAGCTTTGCATGTGAATTTGTGAATTAAGTTGAGCATGAAATCATACTTTCGTAATCTCAGGGCCGAACTACGACATCCTGGAGAAGACCCACTTGGATCTAACCTTGACACCTTCAGGCTTTTAGTCTGATGCACCACCCTCAACAAATATAAAAATATTTCAAAATGTTTCCAACCTAGCTCTAGTCCCACATTTCCAGTTCATCAACCAAGATATAGTTACCGTAATTACTCTAATAATTTGAATACGTAAATTATTTGGAAAATTTGTTTTCCCCCTATCCTATAAATATGAATACTTTTATTTTTTATTCTTAATTTTTCATGTGACCACAACCATTTTTGTTTTAAATCCTTAATTTATTTACCAGTTCATTTACAACCATATTTTGTACTTTAATTTGGTTGTCCCCAATAAGAACGCAGACCATTTTCAATTTTTTTCTTTCTCTAGTACAGATTTAAACTGCTGAAAATATAATTATTTTCTACCTTTTCGAATTATTAGAGTAACTACGGTACATTTGAAAATGTGTTCTTTATCACATACTGTACATAGCAATTTTCCAAGTAACTAATGGTTTTTTTATTTTATTTTTTTATATTATATTAATATCTGTTGTACAATTCAGCAGCACATTTAGAGACATCACATTACCAGGTGTTGGGTCACAAAGTTCCAGTTAATAATTTGTGCACATGCAATAACATCTTCTGAAACAAATGACTACGGAAAGGTACACATGACAACAGAAAGTTGACCTGAATATATATCTGCATTTGATTTTATGTATGCAAAGCGAATTTACTTTGGAGTTTGGAGTGAAGAGCTACCACTAGTCCAACATGAGTATCATTGTGATTGTAGGTCGTTTAACTCCTTTTAGTTAAACTTAAAAAGACTGTTGACGTAACAGTGAAAATGCGCTCCCACATTAAAATAAAAATAACAGGTTTGGACTGGCCTCTACTTTTAGAACATGCATCACATTCACAACAGAATGTAGCTGCAGTTTTGTAGCTCGATTTTATGCTCCATTACAATGTATGCATTTCTTATTGGCAATATAAAGCTATGGACTGCTATTCACTAAAGTGGTGTATAATTACGCAGGACGTAAAGCACAGAGTACAAGAGCATGGCGTAAATATACAAACCTTTCGTAAAATGCAGGCCTCGATAACAAGCACATTTGAATGCAGAGGGAACATTATATCCTTTGTTCAAATGGGTTTGTCAGTCCAAAGCTGTGATGCAGTGTTCGAATTTAAAATTTGAAATTCTGCAATGTTAAAAGGTATCTGTGACCCCCTGAAAATTAGATTTTACCACCTTTAACATTGGGCCTATGGAGAATGACCCTCATTATTTCGAACACTGTGTGATGTCAATAAGAAATGTAAACATAATAATACTAATAGGGCATAAAATTGAGCTATGAAACAGAACAGTGTTCTACATATTGCCCAAGGTCACTGATGGACGTTATAAGCAGCAAATGACCATTTCAGAGGATGGCTACACAACTTGATCCATATGCCTTTTCAGAATACAACTTTCATCTTTCTTTTCACACTGTGTCCAACAGTTCTTGATAGCTGTGCTGGTATGGCAGCAGCTACACCAATCACATGCGTTGTCAAAAATGACCTTACATTTTCAACTTTGATGAGCACCGGGCGATACTTTGTTAAAAGTAGATTGCAGATGTACAAAATAGTATTCAACTTAAGAAAATATTCTATATACTTACCATGTTGTCACCCGAGCCATGTTAGCACCATTGATTATGAAAAGTTTACAATTAATTTCTCTTGATTTATACATGTTGAATTACTTGCATGGATACTCCTGGGAAAATGTTTTAGGTAGTGCCAACACAGATGGGGGAAGAACTTACCTGTCAAGCACACGCAGGTTTACTTCGAGTAGCAGTGTCCAGATAGTTGAAGATGCTAGGTGGTTCTTGATAATTTCCATTGGTCTCTGATGTACAGCATACCAAGATGGTATTGAACTAACCAATATTAACCATCTCCATGCTGCAGGCAATGCATTGGAGATGCCCTAAAGTAGTGCTTGTGCTTAATTTACTAGAAATATGGTTAAAACCATAATGCTTTAAACTTTAGTTTTAACTATCATCAGTTTTAACTATCTAATCAGTTGAATTTTTGTTGTCAAGTTTGATTTCACCTAGACTACTTATGGATGATGATGAATTATTGCCCTCAATTTTAGAAATCCTTTAGATACTGTGGGTACATTTCTAGGTTTAACTTTGAAAAAAAATAATTATATACGGTATATACATTTTAAAAATAGATTTCCAAGTTCTCCTTTAACGGTCACTTGCACAAATTAAAACGGTTAATAACAAGGTCTGTTTCAGAAAAATGTTGTACTGTAGTGGTACAGGAACATTGATTTACGCCAGGCCTACTGAGTACTGCTAGACAATTTAATTAAACATTTAAATTTTATTTACTAGTATTTAGTAATTTAACAATCTCCATGGTGGAGACAATGAGCAGTGTTTGTGCCTAACCAAGCAGGGAGAGGGATAAACATGTTGGGATTTGATCAATTTAGAACGTCTCTAGGGTTCTTTATTACTCTACAAAATATATATCAGTGTTCAAAATAATGTAAATAATAAGGGGGTCCTCCATAGGCAATGTTAATGGTAGTAAAATCTGTAATGACCAGGGCGTCACATCATGGATGCCTTTAACATTGCAGATTTTCAAATGACCCCCTATTAATTTGAACACTACTTTTGTAAATAACTTGTTGCCACTAACTATATTTACTTACATCTTTGATTAAAAATCACTTCCAAAATAGCTTCAGCCCCCCAACCCACTCCCTATTACACACACACTAATTGTTAAAGATAATAGGTTGTAGGTTTAGTAAACTGTTTAGTAAACTGTTTACTTAAAGGCATAATATCACAGATAGTTATGGTCGTTTGGGACAAGTTCTTAGCTACAACTGCAAAATACATTCACTTGACATACCTAAAATCATGTTTGTACTTCCAAAAACCTTTCCAC
>JAVCKZ010082514.1:0-12527 GCA_034780755.1 Lepetodrilus elevatus
GTAGTAGTAGTAGTAGTAGTAGTAGTAGTAGTAGTAGTAGTAGTAGTAGTAGTAGTAGTAGTAGTAGTAGTATATGTGTATGTAGTATTTCTATATTATTTGTAATATCTCTTTATAGTTTATAATAGGGGTGCCACGATTCGCCTATCTCGCGATATACGTATTACGATACCAGGCTCAAGATACGATTACATTTTAAAGAACATCTTTCAGATTTGTTCAGAAATAATGTCATATGAAGGTCATTAATAAGTCAGTCATGAAGAAAAAATGTGAAAACAATATTATGTTTTGTTAATAATAATGTTCTATCAATATATGTTTTGTTAATAAAACACTTGAAATAATTGTGAAAAATGCTGAAATTGAACTTTAAACTCAATAAGAGAGGAAATAACCTGTTAAAATCAGAAAGATTACGAAAACAAATTGATCTGAACATATATTTTAAAATCGATTCACATTAAAATTAAGAATCGATTCACAGAATCGCGTATCACGATATAAGAGGTAAAATAGCGATAATGTATCTTGGTAGGAATATATTTTGATTGTTCTATGTCTTTATATTTTGCAATATCTCTTTATAGTAATATATCGTGATTTGTAATATCGCTTATAGTTTGTAATATATATTGATAGTTTAATTATTGCTTGATAGTTTGTATATATCTCTTCATAGTTTGTAATATATCTTTATAGTTTGTAATAATGCCTTTTATAGTTTGTAATATTTCTTCATAGTTTTCAATATAATATCTTGATTATTTATAATATCTCGTAATATTTTGTAATATCTCTGTATATTTTGTAATACTTCTGGTTGGCCACGTAACATGGCCACGTGGCAGGACAACACTGTTGTCTCACGAGTGAGTGGACATAAATAAGGCTACGATCGATTACAGCCAACGACAGATTCATAATCAATTTTCATTATATCTAGTAGCAATCCAATAAAGCCAAACCAGATTGTCAAGGAAGTCTTCCGAATGAAAATAAGTGGGATTTTTCCACATTATTTTACTATTTTTCAAAATATAGCGTCTACATTGTCCATACAAATAGAATTCCATAATGTTAAAGTGATCAGTAAACATTATATATCGTATACCAGAATTCCTTGACGTCAAGTCAGTATATTCAATCTTAGAGTAGTTCAGCTTCAGAAAGTCACATATATCATTGGAACACACGTAATTGTGCGTTTTGTTGGTTTAGCGGCATCATAGTCTTCAATATTGAACATTGCTTAAACGTAATCTGCTATCATGAAGCCACATGCTGGTTGTATTTTCAATGCTAGTATTGAGACTAATTGTAGATACTTGATAATTTGATACTTGAGAGTAATTGTAGATGATATTAAGATGTCAAGTGCAAGTTTTAGTCTGCCGACTGTAGTCTGTACATCAATAGATGCAAACAATTGTATAATGCATTTGATGCATTAGACTTGTAAATCAACGTTTATCATATTTTATAGAAGGGTTTTATTATGTACGTTTTTTCTTTTACAAAATTCGGAATAATATAAATGTAGTAATGTTTACTCGTATAGTGCAGTACATTCCGTGTTGCGTTACTTTGTGCTGTTAACCTGATCATTGTATGATTCTGTATTGTTTCACTGTAAAATTATGTTCACTTCGTTGATTTGCTTACGTTACCATGTTGTGCTTTGGTTTGGTATATATGTACGTTGTTTTAATTGTTCTTTTATAGTGGTTGCTTTGTCGCCCCCGTCGTATGTGGCCATGTTTATGACTGGATCGGAATATAGTACACTGTGGCATTGTTTTTCTCATGTAATGCCTACTTATACTTGTTGTGTTAAGAGTTTGCTCTTGTTCTGATTAATAGTTTGCTATTACGTCTCTGTGTCCATATACCTTCCCACAGTACAGCCGTACAAACTTGTAAGCTTATGTTGTTTAACAAACAAATATTACTAACGTAAAATGATATTTGCCGTAAATGCAAGGGATTGGTGGAAACGCCAATCTGGCTTGTACAAGTTTATATAGTTAATATTATGGGAGACTTAATATTAACTATATAAACTATATAATTGCATTGTATCTCGGCATATGAGAGCACACAGTTTACAGAGGAGTTGATAACAAAAGAGTGTCACCAAATCGTGGCGGCGTCGCCGCTGGCGCCATCGCAGACCACTGTTACGTCATTGAACACTGCGAGATGTCCGACATCAGTGATTGATACGCTGTGATCAGACAGATCGATTCTGTCCTGGAGGGTGGGAGCTAGGCGAGGACAGACTGAACCATAACGCCGAGTTAGGACGTGTTTAGTTGACTACAACCAGTAGGACACAATGCTTTGAAAATATGGATTTACAAATTTAATAATTTACCTAGTATTTAGTGGGAGCTAGGCGAGGACAGACTGAACCATAACGCCGAGTTAGGACGTGTTTAGTTGACTACAAAGAGTAGGACACAATGCTTTGAAAATATGGATTCAATATTGTACTTATTTTATTTTACGTTGACGAATGTCCACGGCTGTTAAGCTGTTATATTGAGTGAGACTTTTCTAACTATGTAACACAGACATGCGTGATCATGAATCCTAATTGAGAAGAAATCAAACTAGTTGGCTCTCATAATGAATCTTGTTCTAGCGGCGAACATATCACCAAACGTAACAATGACCTGCAGTTTCACACTAATGTTAAACAACTTCTGCAATAAGAACAGTTACGAGATTAATGTCACTGTCATGCTGTCTGGCTCGTGTCACGTGATGCAGAAAAAAAACAGAAACAAAGTTGCAAGTTTGAGTAACTAATTAATTGTCTACTTGTAATACCGAAGTTTTCAAGGAAGTTTGTTTTGGAGGTCGCACCTTGCAGTATAGAGCATCCACTGTGCGGAACATCTTGGAATAATATCGACATTATTAAATACAATCCTAAAACGTTTCTATTCATTCAAAGTTATTATTTGTCTCGCACTGAGCACACGTTAACATATGTATTTGGCAAACATTCACATTATTGTTATTATTAAGTGCAGTTCTCACCTGATTCACGCTAGTCCAGTGGCCTTAATGGAACACTTGCTAATATTTACCACACAATGTCCGTCTCCGCCCGGTAGTAAAATAATGTTTGCCTCCTCTAATGAACACCACACAGTCGCAACACGTTCGTAACCTGACGTCAGGGCATAAATCTTCTGGAAACATCTCACCGCTAAAACCTCACAGTTTCTCTCTTCAAGCTAACTAGCTGGAGCTCATGATGACGTCACAGACGGCCACTGCAATATTGCGTTACGTAACGCTGCAACTCTGCACATGTTTACATCTGTCGTCATCTGCTAGTTGTGTTGTGCAGTCTGTCAGTCTTATTGCTAGTTGTGTTGTGCAGTCTGTCAGTCTTATTGTTATTGTGAGGTGGTATGAGTATTGTGAGCGGAGGGTGGTTGGGAGGGTTGCACAGATCAAGCCCGAGGATATGAAATCCTTTTGAGTAGATGCATAATTCACGTTTTGCGTTTGGATTTGAGAACAATACGTAAGTTGATCATGACATCGTATTCAGAACCGTCGTAGATTATAGTTGACACAAGAAATGATACCTTGCATAATGTTTGTGTTTTTTTTATTACCAGGATACTGTCAAAAGATGTGTCTCTAGGTTTAGATCTTACAGTGTACACTGTATATATACTGTATATATATATATATGAACCAGTGTTAATAAATGACCACTACCCTCAAGGAAACTATTCACATACATGTAACCTTGAATTTGTATACGCAGTGAACACATGCACCTTTGTATAATAACAATGAAGCCGCGAAGAGTACAACTGGAAGACTAGGAGCGGCGAGCAGTTCTACTGGTCTCATTGGACACAGGTGAATTAGATTGAACTTAGATATGATTAATAACAATACAAGTAGTATGATTCTATGTACATAATACATAAGGTGAACATGCATTGAAGTCATTTCACTTGTGACAATAGACTGGAAACCGTCTTCTATATAAATATCTGTAGAAGCGCAGTAAGATGATGAACAGTTTTCAGTGATGCACCAACTCACCTCCAGAAGTACGTCCAGCTTCACCTGACAGGCGGTCACCCACAGGAGGTCAGACAGGCGGTCACCCACAGGAGGTCAGACAGGAAGTCAGTCACGGGAGGTCGGACAGGAAGTCAGTCACGGGAGGTCGGACAGGAAGTCAGAAAGGAGGTTACCCACATTGTACGCTCCCAACTTCATTGGCACCTCAATATGTGTCCCGCTACCAGACCCCGAGGCAGCTGCTGCCAATACGAAGACGTCGTGACAAACAATACATCCCACGTTGTCCTACCACGTACCACCCTTACAGAATTCCATACATAGCCCCCTGGGCCAACTGCACACTGCACCTTTGTATACAGAAACACTAACCTGTACTTTAGCTAGAGTCGTGCATAATTATATTAAAACGTACGTGTAGAATCAGCAGTAGATCTGTCATCAACGACATATAGTAATGTAACTTTACCCACAATATAGAACTAGACAATGTAATGCTTTATTTGTATGCAGGACATATATGTAACTATCCACATGCATTCAAAGTATATGTAAATTGAGCTGTAGAATGCGGTGAAATGCTTGGCAAGTTTGACGGGTCTGTGTATGACTCGTTCAACCAGCCACTGGGACCACGTCATCGTCCCCGGAAGTTAGTCTCCCCATGTGGACATGGCGGGGTGTGAGCACTGTGCGCAGTCGCAGTGAAGTAGGTCTGCGATCTTTGGTTCCCCAGTAGCTCGCCGCTGTGATACGGTTCGGAGCTAGTAATCACAATGAGGTTCGTGGGTACCATACATGCAACCACCTGTCTCTAGTCCAGAGGTCATTGTCTTAACATTAGGAGGTCGACATTACCGTACCAACTTTTATTATAGTATCAATTCGTACTCATTATTTACATCGCAAGCATACCCATAACAATAAATACTTTTCAGTTTTACATCACACCCCAACAACAGTCACATTTACTGTTCAGATTTTACATCATACACGCATTGAGATGTGTTGTTTCATATTCAACATACATGCACATCGATATGAGGATGGTCTGTATCGCCGTGGTTATTATCACGTGACTTGGCACTATCATCACGTGACTTCCCAGATCCATACGGATCTAGGTCAGCAAGGTCTGGCCAGTCACTGTAGTGCAGTTCTGGGACTGGTTCCATTGACACGGTCTGTGCGGACTCACGGAGATTGGCGATGGATGCCATTTCGTTGATGCTCCCCGGACTCGACGTCCTTTTCTTGGGCATCGACAACTCCACCATTTTCCAGAACTTCTCTAACTTTCGGTCATCGCCGCCACTCGGCCATTCTATGTACGTAATGGTATCGAGAATGGTCTTCAAAGTCTCGTCCATGAACATCCGGTCACCCGATATGTCGTGAAGCACTATGGGTATTAGCCTCTGCTTCCGCTTGAGCATCTCGTGCTGCGCCCTCTGGTATTCAAACCTGCAGAACTCGCTCTGGACGTAACCGGGGCTCAGCACGAGGATGGTCCGTCGACTTCTCTCCACCGCATGGATGATGTTGTTGGCAATGGCTGAAACCAGACACAAGAACAGCTGTATGAAATAAGTACATCCGACACGGCTTTCCGTATTGCATCCTCGAAACATCGGCCATTATGGCTAAACTTAACCTATCTCAAATACGGAGGTTACATGTAGTCATAATGTCCGTAATGATGCCCCTCTACTTACATCGGTAGGTAATATTCTCGTAGAAGCTTGAATCTCGTAGAACAATTTGAGAAAAATGGAAAATAAAATAGTGATATTTTATGCAGACGTATGTGCATTGTCTGATTTTATGCATTTATGAGTGTCATGGAACTGACGCAAGCGCACATAACATGTCCGTACTCATATTGATTCAGTCTGGCGAGACTGGCTACACATTACCCTTGCTCAACCTAGTAGTAATAGTTAGTTATTTATATTAGATTACTGGAATGCTCATTTACGCACAGTAACCACCTCTATAAACACACGGACATCACGACATCAATAATAGATTGGGTAAAAATAACAGCGTGACCAGGAGAGATGTGACTACATGTGAATTGAGTCTAAATATGGAGAATGCACGATACAGCGCTCAGTAGACTGGGATCACGACTTCAACAACGTCAGATTATAAGGCGGCCCGTGATCACATAGGTTGCTAGGACTTGGCGCTACTATTTCTAAACGTACTTTCCACATAGGTTGAACTGCTAGGACATAGCGCCACTATTTCTAAACGTACTTTCCACATAGGTTGAACTGCTAGGACATAGCGCCACTATTTCTAAACGTACTTTCCCCATAGGTCGAACTGCTAGGACATGGCGTTACTATTTCTAAACGTGCTTTCCCCATAGGTCGAACTGCTAGTACATGGCGTCACTATTTCTAAACGTACTTTCCCCATAGGTTGAACTGCTAGGACATGGCGTCACTATTTATAAACGTACTTTCCCCATAGGTTGAACTGCTAGGACATGGCACCACTATTTATAAACGTACTTTCCCCATAGGTTGAACTGCTAGGACATAGCGCCACTATTTCTTAACGTACTTTCCCCATAGGTCGAACTGATAGGACATGGCGCCACTATTTCTAAACGTACTTTCCCCAGGAAGAAAGTCTCTGAAATGAAGACACAGCTTAAAGTTGAGACTCTTCTCTAGTTTTGGGTACAGCGTGTTCACCACGAAGTGCTCGTCACTCTTAGTGGACTTGTACGAGATGAAGGCGTCATACAGCTTGTCATCTGGAACACACAATATTAACATATCCATACACGTAGTTGTATACACTAAACACTACACACACGTAGTTGTAGACACTAAACACTACACACACGTAGTTGTATACACTAAACACTACACACACGTAGTTGTAGACACTAAACACTACACATACGTAGTTGTAGACACTAAACACTACACACACGTAGTTGTAGACACTAAACACTACACACACGTAGTTGTAGACACTAAACACTACACATACGTAGTTGTAGACACTAAATACTACACACACGTAGTTGTAGACACTAAACACTACACACACTACACTACTACACCCACTACACACACACACAGTGTCACACGTATATTGTACAGCTATGGTGGCGCACGGAGGACATCGCGCGGAACGTTTTTCCGTAAGTGAAAATGCGAAGCATAGCGTTACTCCGATGCGATTTACATACTGTAGCGATAGAATGACGCGGCAGAATGTGAAGGTGCCGATATTATACACCGTGATGTCTTGTTGGTGGTAGCCTATATGCTGACATAACATTCTGATAAGTTGTCATAGTATAAGCGCTGGTATGTACACTCGGATACGTCAAGTTAGATTGGTACACAACTGGATGGTATACCATCAAACTGACGTATCTGATTATACAAACCAATTGCACTCTACCAACACCCATTGTCTCCCCCCAGTCTCCCCCACCACAAACACGCATACGCACCTACTTTGGCATTTTATTGTAAAATGCTGTACCCAACCACCTCTTAACATTAACTATAATATTATTCTATAGATTTAAGTACACTGATGTCTTATTCTACTTGCATTGTGGGTTGCCTTTGGCTGTTTATCAATTTTAATTGGCTACCGACTAACGAACCAATCCGCGAATGAAACACTCTCCCCCTTCTCCCTCTCTTCCTGTAGTTAACTTTAGCTTGATTGGAGCGATTTTTAGCTGACGAAGAATGAACTGGAAATGGGAGAAATAAATTACGAGCATAAAAAGTTTACAAGGAAAAAACAGGAGCGCCCCAGATAACTTTAACTGTGCGATGGCCCCTTTGTGATGAGTTGAAGCAGGAAGCGGTGAATGTTTCCTTTTAACGTAAGATTTAGTTTTAATTGCTTTGACAAATGAAGATGGAGTTTATAGTCTTGATATAATCTTCTTAAACTGTTGATATAATGCAAACCATTTATATAATTATTATTCGGCTAATACATGTATAATAATTAAATATAAAGTTCATTATATTAATGTATTACGGATTTACTACTGCGTATACATTATATATCTGTTACGTCTTACTATTCCTATGTACGTGTCAGCGCTTGCTGTGATTGCTGTAAGATATGCGATGACGTAGTATCCACGGACAGCGCTGCCACGTCCTAGCAATTCAGACGGCTGTAAACTGCGATAAACGTTCTTAATTTATAAATATTTATAGACGGAAATACTGGCCCGCCCGTAGGACCCTGGGACATCACAATGGAGACCGCCAGAGGTCGCTAGTAGGTGAGGAGCGGCCACGGGGCGGCGGTTAATGGCGGATTTATTCATCTGCTCATCACGAATCAGCATAAACCTGTCCGGTCCTTTCTCACCTCCTCTCACAATCAAGGAAGAGTTCTAATTCTCGCTGTTTCTCCTACTTAAATACCAAGTGTAGCCGACCAATTACATTCATTGGAATCGGTAATTGGTTCATTCCTCTGGCTATATCATATATATAATAGGGGAAGTCCTAGTAAATAATTTGTAATTTAGAAGTTAGCTGGAGATTGGTGCTGGACTACGTTCCATGGAGCCGGACATTGACACCACAATGAAGCAGTCATGGCTGCGTATTTGGATTCGGTAATAAGACAGCACACTGGATACTTAGTACCGGACAGTGGGCAGAGAGGGAGAGAGAGAGAGAGAGAGAGAGAGAGAGAGAGAGAGAGAGAGAGAGAGAGAGAGAGAGAGAGAGAGAGAGAGAGAGAAAGGGGGAGAAAGCGATACATATAGGTATATAGATAGAGAGAGATAGCGACACAGAGAGGCATATAGAGATGGCGAGATGGAGAGAGGGAGATAGAGTGAGGGAGATAGAGAGTGATAAAAAGAGGGGAGAAAGAGATACAGATAGATAGATAGAGAGAGAGAGCGACACACATAGAGAGACACATAGAGGAAGAGAGTGAGAGAGAGAGAGAGAGAAATAGATACATATACAGATAGAGAGAGAGAGAGAGCGAGAGACAGAGAGATAGATAGAGAGACAGATAGAGAGACAGAGAGAGACAGATAGAGATCGAGGAAGAGAGTGAAAGGGGGGACAAGAGATACAGATAGGGAGAAAGAAAGAAAGAGAGAGAGACACACATAGAGAGTGAGAGGGTGAGAGGGAGATAGAGAGTGAGAGAAAGAGGGGAGAAAGTGATATAGATAGAGAGAGAGAGAGGGCGCGCGACACAACTAGAGAGACACAGAGAGAGAGAGAGAGAGAGAGAGAGAGAGAGAGAGAGCGTGAGAGAGAGAGTGAGAGAGAGAAAGAGAGGGGGAGAGAGAGAGATTACCTTGGTCCTCGAAGGGTTGGAACATGTGGACCAGCTTCATGACAAACAGGTTGTGGCGTCTCCACAGGAAGTATGGCAGGACAAGCATCAGGACACACAACACGACCACGAGGACGAGGCAGGACCCAACTAGCCACCAGTGCCACGTGGGAGGCGACAGAACTGACAGAAAATAGACAGAATATACATGTATTATGAAGTAGAATTGTTCTTTATTTTTTATTTTTTTATTTTGTTAATCTAAATGAAAGATGATGAGATACAGGCATATTTACATAACTTATATATCAAGAACATGTAATATATTATTCAAAATGTTGAAATTTCTTGTAAACTTACAAGCTGAATAGTAGGAAGATGTACAGCTATCCGTTACGGTCTGACAAGCTACATGGTGACAATTCCGCTACATAACATGGGTGGAACCATTACATGTCACACCATATAATGATGGCGTACCTTTAACTATAAAACCGAATAATCCCACAACAGTCACACACAAATTACGTTGTGTAAAGTATAAATGCATCAAAAGTAAGTATTAGGTATATTAATCAATCTGCATGTTTTTATTTTTCCTCACAATATTTTATTTATGTAATCCATACTATATTATCTGCGAAGAAAACTTCATCCAATCTCTGGCTTTGAGAAATTCACACTGAAATGACTGAACGTTATGTCTGTTTTACTGGGCGGACAATCAAATGGAATCAGGTGTATTGATTTAAAGATAAATGACTAATAGAAAAACAGGTTCGAGGTCGTACATATTGCTAATAAAACTCAACAAACTTTGCATTTTGTCCATCACACATGAATCTGACTAACAAACATGAATTCCATGTTGACATAATATATTGACATACTGGCTATTACACGGAAAGCCAAGGCAATATGGTGTTTCGGACAGTTCATATGTCGCAGATAGTAAAGACCTACGAAAGTTACGCCTTGCAGTGATGTCCAGAGGTGTTCAGGTTGTGGTGTAATGTGTTAATACAGATGTGTACATACACGACAGAAAGCACACTGATAAGCTAATTCAGATATGCACACTATATACTAGGCATAGTGGCAGAACTCAGATTGAATAGAAACAGCACTTGCATGACTGTGATGACACATATTTAGGATGCTAATTAGAAACAAAATGTTCAACTTAAAATAGTTGCTCTTTCCGCAATTTGGAAATTTCAATGAACTCTTGAAGTAATGTCTTGATGTAAGTCAGAAACCACTGATTACCTAGATCTGGAACAGGCCGCAATTCGGCGCACATGGGCCCCATGTACTGATGTGCGCAGCTGCAGTAGGCACTTCCGTTCTTGAAGACGTGACAGCGGCCATGTTGGCCACAGGTCAAAGGGCACGGGTCCTGACAGAACACTCCGATCCATCCAGAATCACAGACACACTCCAACACGGACCCAGTCAGTGGACCCCCCGGACTGGAGCCTCGGTTACACGCGCCGTGTCTGCAGATGAACGAGGATCCTGGGATGCACGTGCGCTCGGCTAGGGAACGTAGTGTCAATCCAGAGAGTGCTGTGAGTGTTCCGGAAGAATGGTCGGAGGTCACTTCCGTTGTGGACAGAACCTGATCTCGAGGTGCTGGAACTGAAACATAGAAGTCTTGATGACGGTAGTGCCAGGAATGTATCCCGTATATACACTCTCTGCTCCTTGTTTTTGTCCTCAATGTAAGCTCATGAGACTAGTAGACTATAGGATTGTCGTGGCTTCTTGACCTGATACTATCATCAATCTACATCTGAACCAACTCATCTGTAAAATATATACTTACACTAATTACATGCAATCACCGTTCATAAGTACAGAAATAGGTTGAAACTCCATCAAATCCAATATATGTTCATGCTCGACTCCTAAGAAAGACACTAGACGCTGTTGTCTGGACGTAACATCTCACCTGTAGCTGACGTACTCAGTTTACTGTGGTCCACAACACATCGGAGAATTCCGGAGATGACCTCACACCTCCCGTACAATCCGCAATCCAAAGGGCAGCGCGTTTGACAGAGAAACCCTGTCCAGCCCTGGTCACAGACACACTCCAGTTTGCCGGCTGCACAGTGTCCATGTCTGCACTCGAAGCCTGGCAGACACTTGCGGGTCGGCACGGAGGTCGGCACGGAGGTCGGAGAGGAGGTCGGCACGGAGGTCGGCACGGAGGTCGGAGAGGAGGAAGATATGGAAGCTGTAGAGAAATTGGGAGCGCTTCCTGAAACATAAACTAAATCCTTACTCTTTCTGGTTATCTGCCTATATTGAGGTCATATATCGGAAGCAAGGTCAGACAATACAGCTTATGTGTATTGTCATCTCTTCAGATCCTGCCCTTGTCTGATATATGAGTTGAAGGACGACGTCAGAGCTTTCGCTAATAATAAGGATTCGCTGACCTTGCTTCCCGAGTTAGATGTCCCTGATGGTTCCAGTTCAATGTCCACCAGATCCTTGTGAAGTACATGAGCGGACTTTCTGTGAGCAACTACGGTAACCTTAACTCCAGCATAATCTAGACTATGGTTAAGATTTGAGTTGAGCTCAAAGTAAGAGTACTGATGGACAACTTAGATGCCAGCTAATGTCCTTAGAGAACGTTTACCAATACCTTACCTGGAGAGGTTGGGCCAAATACAAGATGTCTGATTGCAAACCTATTTATAGGAACATGATACGATCTCCGTTTGAACTTGAGCTCAATAGTACCACTTTAGATTCCATATATATTGCAGAGCATCAGTATAAGATTAAATTCAATGGTTTGCTGGTAGAAAACGAAATACATTGTAATTCATTACATACGCGGCACACGTGCACTTACCCAGAGCCTGAGTGACCTTCAGGACCTCCTCGCACGCTGACCCCGTGTATCCATGGAGACAGTAGCATACCTGTCGTCCACTAACCCCCAGGCACTCCCCGTTCACCCCACAGGACAGACCACACCTGTCCATGCAGAACGATCCAGTCCAGCCCCGGAAACACTGGCACCTCGGCTGACCAGCCGGACAGCGACCGTGAACACACGGGAAGCCGGGGGGACATCCGGTCAGCGGTACAGGGGTGACTCTTGACGAGGTCCTGTCTTCTGTAATATATAAGAA
>JAVCKZ010082525.1:0-12526 GCA_034780755.1 Lepetodrilus elevatus
GACAATAATCATGCACATTTCACCTACACGCTTATCACCAAAATCAGTAAACTGGGTATGTCTATAAATAGAATTTGCTCCACTTGCAGCGCCTATAGGTCTATTTATTGACTTATTGCGATAGTGGATGTCTCAATAGTAATAATATATTTATTAATGTAATTATTTCTTTGAAATTTACACAAACCACAGGCCAAGAGGAGACAACTCTGGGTGCCATTGATCGAGAAGGCAATGGCGAAGTTACATGGAAGTTACGAGGCAATGGTCGCCGGGAAATGTATCGAGGGATTGGCCACTCTGACAGGCGCTCCATGTGAGAGTATATGCCTACAACGTGAGTACACGCTAAAAAATATCACATGTTTTTATTTTTTATTTAAAACTTTAAATTGGGCTTTCGAGCTGCTTTCAATATTCTTTCATTTAAATCATGTTTTAGGACATGAGGAAACCAACATCCGTAGCGCTGAATGTTGCAGTAAATCTGCGCGTACCAGCTGGTACTGACAGACCAAAGATGACAACTGCATCAGAACCAATAATTATGAATTAACTACCGTATACTTTTTATCGCCATTTACAGTATTTATAATATCTAAATGTATACATTTATGAATATTTAAAACATTTAAAATTGTTTATATTGTTGATGTATGTATGTGTGCAATATCTTTGACACAAATTGGTATGTTTTCTTTTGTTTTGTATGTTTTGCCATTGTTGAAATATAACTGTACTTTGCGTTGAGCAATAATTGAAGTTCTTCACCTTGCAGCTAATCCAATTAGGAATAAGGAGGTGGAGCCAGATTTGATATGGGCCAAGCTCATCAGTTGCCGAGAGTCAGGGTATGTTGCATGACTGGGTGTTGATGGAACACAACCAATTGTCATACAATGCTCCCTCGATATAACGCTAAAGTTGGGGTCCATGACATGCCACCCGCGTTAAAATACCCGCGTTATATCAACGAATATAATTGGAGGGGAAAAAAAAGATTTAATATTTTTTTAATATTTATTTTTAAAACATAGAAGAGCGTTATATCGAGGGAGCACTGTATATTATTAGCTAGAAATATTATGGCTTCTTGTACTTGATTTCTATTCAAACTTAAAGTTTCCAGTGCTGATCAATGGATAAAATCGTTGTTTTGCAATAAAGAGTAGGTAGTATTAGTGAAGACTACATACTGAATATAATACCATGAGTGATATAATTGTGCCGCATGGTTACCTCATGATTCAGATATTTCGATTGGTTCGCATCTGACCTATTTGAGTCTAAAACGTGACCGTATGGATTATCAAGGGTCATGAACATTTTGAATTGCTGGTTAATCCATTATTGTATTTGTCACAAGTTTGTCACTAAACAATTTTTGTCACACGTCTGTCGTATGTTTGTCACATGTTTGTCACATGTCCCAGGTTCCTGATGGGTGCGTCGTGTGGGGGCGGTAACATGAAGACGGACATTGACCAATACGAGGGCATGGGGTTACGACCTCGACACGCCTACTCCATTCTGGATGTCAAGGTCGTCAAGGAAAATAAGTGAGTAGATGAAAAATAATAAGTCCTTGTTTTAACTGTATCACTGCTAAATTATTATTATTAATACTATTGTATTAACCCTTTCCTTTATCACAGCTCTTTCTATTGAGGTTTTATGGTTGCCATCAGCAGTCAAATCATTCCAAATAAATCGTAAAATCTTGGCGATTTGCAAGTATTTTTTTCATCTATCCATCAAATAACTTTCATATTTTAATATTTACTTTCATCAATGTGACCAAAACAAAATGTATACCAAGGCTTTAATGAGTGGAATGCGGCATTTAGACTGATCCGGCTGCGGAATCCATGGGGTAGGTTCTCGTGGAAGGGGGACTGGTGTGACAGCTCCACCCAGTGGAACACTATCAGTCCGGCGGTCCGGGACGACCTGAGAGTTCACGGCGGGACCGAGGGCGTCTTCTGGATGTCCTTCCAGGACCTGCTCAAGTAAGTTTGTGGATGTCATGTAAGTTTGTGGATGTCAAACATAACAATACTGCGTCCCAAAAAGCTGAATCTTGACTTATCTGTAAGGTGATGTTTTTTTCCACAGGTTCTTCGACAGCGTTGACGTATGTAAAGTCCGGCCCAACTGGCGCGAGACTCGGTTGTCCGGGGAGTTCCCCAGCAACGCGTCTCAGCCACTCAGTGTGGTGAAGCTGACTGTGTTCCACACCACCGAGATGGAATTTGGACTCTTCCAGGAGGGGGTCAGGTAGGTACTTTTGGACTCAACTTGTCTGCAATGTTGTCTGGTATAATAGTAGTCCTGGGCCCGGTTGTATTAAACGCTAATACAGTGCTCCCTCGATATAACACCCTTCGATGCACCGCAGATTCGGATACACACGGGGGTCCAATGTGGACCCCCATTTAAAAAATAAAATAAAATATTTTTTTTCCCTCCAATTATATTCGTAGGTATTATAACGCGGGTGGCATGTCATGGACCCCAACTTCAGCGTTATATCGAGGGAGCACTGTACTCCATTAATGTGTTGTTATACTTCCCTCTAACCAATGCAGCATTACGTAAGCATTGACAGTCAGTGCAGGAATAACGGCTAATGGACTAGAAGGGGAGACAACTCTTAAAAAAATAGTATGTCTCTAAAACGTTTAGTAGGTGTCATCATTATTGGGAATAGTAGTGCTCTACATTAATTTGATCGGCTGGATGTTTATTTCAGAGGCAAAGACACTCAGGGGAAATCTCCGCTAGATCTGTGCATCCTTGTATTGGAGGAGTCGAAGCACCCGAACTTGTCTGCCGGAAAACTGATTGGTCACAGCGTCCGACAACTCCGCTGTTTCATTGGCTGCAATATTATGCTGGAACCCGGCGAATACATCGTCTTATGTCTCGCCTTCAGCCATTGGACCACAGGTATGGTGGACACAGTTTTTGGCCAATCGGTATTTCTCTACTATAGTTGCTTATGTCAATCAGAAGTAGAGACGCAGCATAAGAGCACTATGGTCTTGATGTTATGATTGCTTCACTAAATGGATTTTGTGTGTGCTTCATAATGTGTATTTTATGTGTGCTTTATAATATGGATTTTTTATGGGATTCAAAATGTTGACAAATCTTGATATTAGTGAAAGAATCTAGAAAACGATTCTAAACCCCAATACAAAAAAAAAGAAAAAGAAAAAACATTTACATTTTTATGTATGCTTCATTATGTGCCTTTTATGTGTGCTACATTATGTGCCTTTTATGTGTGCTTCATTACATGGATTTTTATGTATAATTCACAGTGGCTGGACCCAAAGTAGCAAGCCATCGGTACATGCTGTCAGTGCACAGCTCCAAGGCCGTGATGATCGACCAGTTCAGCACATTTCGCAACCGTCACTACGAGCACGTGCTGTCAGACTCCTTGATACAGCTGGCCATTGCCAAGGGAACAAGAGAAGAGGTGAGAGTTATCTGCTCCTGATGACCATTACTTATTTTTAGAGAGGAGGAAATGTCGTCACCTATGGGTGAAAAAATTCCCGCTGTGACGTAAAACAATAATTCACTCACTGTATATATTTGATTTTTATTAAACTGTCAAGCATATGCATTTTAATGAGCATAGACATTTACATTTTATAAATTAATTGTTTGTATTTTTTGTTAAATTGTATATGTTTAGACTTTTCATTCCTGATGGTATAATTTGCTTAACATATCATATGTATGTTAGTATATTAGTATAACGATAAAATTGGCCCATCACGCGATTTAAAGTCAGTAGAAAATAATTTGGAACGAAAAACTATCAATGAAGTGTCGCAAATGGGTGAAAGATTCCTGTAGTGATGTTAAACCCCATATTCACCCACTCATATCAATGAATTTTTGTCATATTTTCTATCAAACCAGGTTCGTAAGGGCATCACAGTGTACAGTCTACTGAACGGCTGGGCGGGAAGTATCTTCGTGGTGGAGAATCGAATGCCTGGTAACGACGCCCTAATGTGGTGCGACTGTACAGAGAGCTCCAATGTTGTCAGCACCCGGGGATCCCTCATCACTAAGGACATAGTCCCGCCCCTACACAGGTACGGCCGTAGTTATTTAATTCCCTGGTTTACGAATCCATTGACCATATTTTTTTTAGAAATTTATAAATTAAATATTGTATTTTTATTATATTCGCTGGTTTATGGATCCACCAACCAAATATTTTCCATTTTCCAAGTAATTTATGTTTATTTTTATTATGTTCAGCTGATAATTACTGTGTATTCAACTTTTAATGGTGCTGTCTTGCTATCTAATATTTCAGGCAAGTTTTGATGGTGCTGTCTCATCTGGAGAGGTCTCAGATGTACCACTTGTCTCGGTGTCTCAAGCACAGAATCGCCTCGCCAAACTCCGGCCTGGGCGACTGGAGTTCTTCCCCTTACAACCAGCACGACCCTGATCTTATCCCACCCGTACAGAGCCTCCATATTCCTAGACCTGTGTGATCAGGGGGACATAACCCATGTTAGACATCGCTTGCCACAAGAAAAAGAAATAATCCAAACATCAATTCTTCTCTTTTTTTTTTAAATGTTCTGTGAGAATTTGTTATTTAATCTTTTGAAATTATTATGATATTTATTTTACTCTTTTAATGTCTGTTGGTGGTTTGTGATGTGTATAAATATATATTTTTGTTCTTTCTTGGCAAACTTCTTATTGAAATTAATAATACAACAAAACACATTTATTCAGATATTCATGGATATGGGTTTCATTCCCCTGAAATGTAGTCCTGTGATTCATACCACTATACATATACTAATACAGGCATGACACTTTTCCGCAGATCCACGGAAATCCGCTGATTTATTTGTCCAAGGTTCGATTTATTTGCACTTGACATGGCTTGGGGCCAAACCCAATCACGATTGTCTGTTGCCATGAGTCGTGACTGACTCTAGGGAGCTGTGACGTTCAGAGCACCACGATTGTTCTATCTTCAATGCTTACGGTATACCTCCAAGCGATGCTAAATACTTAACCTTCTTCCTGCAATGGGCAATCAGAGATGCCGTTTGGACAAATGTGTGATGAATCCCGAGAAGGCTAACTGCTGTGAGAGAGTGAGAAATTTTCGGTTGTGTTGTTCTCAACCAAATTATTAGTTATTGTACCCGTATTGCTTACACAATATTGTTTAACACTTTGAACCAGATACCTCTGTTTATAGAAATCCAGAATCCACAATTTTATATATTTCGCATTGTTTCTCTCTTATTCTTTTTTCTTTAGCAAATGGGTGAAATATTCCTGCAGCGATGTTAAACTCCATTATCACTCACGCTTTATTTGTTTTGCCTTATGTATGCAATGCAGTAACCACTCATGCCTTTAACCCTCTCCCCGCTGAATGCAACCGTTGATGCCCCAATGAGCAGTGCTTTTGCATAATCCAGCAGGGAGAGGGTTAAGCAATTATATTGTTAATAATAATTTAAAATTCAGTGGCCAAATGCAAAATAATCACAGGCATGTCACCGTTTTCCGCAGAAATCCGACGAATTATTTGTTCAGGCCCTTGGTGAACAGAACAATCGTAATGCTACGAGAGTTTCAACTCCTGTACGTTAGCACAGAGTTGCTAAGGACTGTTGTAGAGCTACAATTGTTTTGTGGAATGGGGGACCAGGGGTCAATTTATTTACACTAACTGTGGCCTGGGGGCTGCAGTCCCTAGAGTCTAAGACTCTGAGCATTTTTACTGCTGAAATCACAGTTTTGTTGCCATGCCTGTAATCAATTTTAGATAATTATGATCTCGTCTTATGTGATAATATGTTATCATGATCTCATTTATCACAATATCTTGATTACTGATATACTGCATATGGCAATTATAGAATAATTTCTATTAATATATAGCCCGTTACATCCTGTATTTATCAAGTGTGATTAATTTCAGTAAATCTTCTAATCTATATATATCTTGAATAATGCATAATAAGGGATTATATGTATAATGTTCTAAGCAATCTAAATATTATATTAACTTGGGGCATATTATCTTGGGGGTGGGGGGGATTTGGGGGTGAGATGAACACTGCCAAACAGTAAATATTGCAATACCATGATGAAAATACTCACATTTTCATCAGGAGTAGTTCCCCATTTTACTATGAAAATACTATCGCAATCTGATATTTGGGGGCTGCTCCTTTCTAGGTGTTGTTCTGTCTGTACTTTCTGTCAGACGCATGCGCAGTTACCAAGGATCAACACTGCACAGTGTAACTGCGCATACATCGGACAGACAGAACAGCTAGAAAGGAGCAGCGCCTAGAATTGTTCATGTCAGATTTTGTAAATGTGTGAGAAGAAAATAAAATATCTGTCTGTCTGTTTTATCATGCTACTGTCATCTTTACTCTTTGTTTGTTGTGTGTGGTGTTAAATATTCCAGATGCGATATAAAACAAACAATCAAAATCTTTATTCTGTAGCTGCCATATGAGCAGGAGGATGTATATAAAATATTTTATTGCTCGTGGATTATATTCGTCACGTGTGTACGAGTCCACCATTGTCATCATATTGTATGTGTACACAGTGTACTTGTTTATTGTATGTGTACATACTTGTTTACACATCCGCTGAGATATCATGTACACATCATCGTGTGTATAAAGTTCCATGTCATGTGTCGTAATTGCCGACAAAATATTGGTTCATGACCAAAATGGATCACAATGTCACTGGCTTCATTTGTTTTGCGCACTCAAAGTCGAGTCGAGTCGTGTGGTCAATGCACATGCACCAATAATGTTTAAAAATAAAATGAAAAGAATATAACTCGAGTGTTGACAGCAAGCCTGACCAATCAGTGGGGACTGCATGTAGTTCAGTGTTCAGTGTTCAGTGTTCATAATGCATTGTTCAGTGACGTCTCAACTCTTCTTGACCCTGCTGAATCGGCGACGACCCTGCCGAATCGGGGAGTTTGTTCACGTGTCGAGTGTTATATATGTATCACCTAGGGCTTGCTCCTTTCTAGCTGTTCTGTCTGTACTTTCTGTCTGACGTATGCGCAATTTCAAAAGATTACAGTGTAACTGTGCATGCGTTGGACAGAAAGTACAGACAGAACAGCTAGAAAGAAGCAAATCCCTAATTTCTGCTGTGAACAGAAATATATGAATAATGATAGATTTGTGTCTTATATTTGTCTATACTGCATAAACACCACATTTCCCATGGCAGCATATGTTTGTATGATCTATGCACTGAATACACATATGTTTTCGTGTTCTATCTTGACAGTATTTGTGAATGTGTGTATTCTTCAGTTGAGGTGTTATTTTCATCCGTGTTCAGATTGACAATTTTTTGAAGTCATATTTGTTGTGACTTAGATTCTAGTCTTACTAGAATTCTAGTCGTACAAATTGTTTATTGTTTAGTTTGTGATTTATTTACTTTTTAATTAAATATTTTGTTATCGTTATTAAATATGTATATGGGTGAAAGATTCCTACAGTGATGTTAAGAAATTAATTCTTTAAAAGAAAGTGCGGTATTGCTGAAAATTACTTTAGAATTCTGGGCAGGCATCACATTTCTCAAGTTAGATTGTTCACTTTCTATTTAAACCGACATTTTAAAAAAATATTCAAATGTAAATTGTCTTTAAAATCCACATCAAATTCATGTCTGTGTGGCTTGAAATTAAATTAACTTCATATTCTTTTTATTGGAGATATTATAGGAATACAGAGCTGCAATTTTTTTTATTCACAGTGTACAGTTGTCTCCCTTGGTTCATTGTGGGTTTTGCTGGAGCACATAGTTGTCTCAGGTTATCTTCCACCATACCGGTAAAGATCACCTGAAATATTTAAATTCCAGTTGCCTCACTCTAATCTAAACTGTTAAAATGGGGATGGGTACCCAGTAGGATGTTATTACAATGGGATTGACAATCATGTTATGCTGGATGGACAACTTATATTGTATAATCCCCAAGGGGTTGAAAATGTCTGTTGTGTACACACTCCTTTAGGAATAGTTGTTGCGTATGTGTTAAAAGTTCCTGTTGTGATTCTAAAAACTCATACAGTAACAGAGTTGGCCTATATATAGTCTCAAATGGGTGAAAGATTCCCGCAGCAACGTTAAACTCCATATTCACTCACTCACTCACTATATATAGTGGTCAGATGAAGTTTTCTCAAGTTAAATATTCCCGTAGAAATGAACAGCATTATAACTACCATTTGCAAAATTTATTTATATTTATTTTTCATGAAAAATTGCGATGTCAGTATTTCCAATCTTGGCTGTGATGCAGTAATGTAGATCATTTCTAAATAGTTACAATTTCATGTACAGTGTCTAATAGTTCAGTTGTAGTACCTATAACTATCGAAATAGTAAGCTAAGCATCTTTACTTTGTCTCTTTTCACTATCAAATACTCACCAGTGTTTCAGATCACTGTGTGGTAATTTTCGAGCAACGCTGGTATTTATTTTCTCTAGGTATTTGTTGGTTTTTGATCGATATCCATCTTTCGTGGGAACTACATCATCCTTCATGGAAGGTTTACACAATATTTCTGTGTTGCATGTTTTGTGTATGTTGTACTTTAATGGTAATAAGAATATAAATAAATCTAATTTAATTTCCCATCTACTGCATCAAGATCTAAAGATGCCCTGTTAAGATCCAAAGAAGCCCTGTTCAAATCTAAAAAAGCCCTGTTCAGATCTAAAGAAGCCCTGTTCAGAAGCCCTGTTACCATTCGATTGTTTTGTGACTGTCTACAGTAAATGTGTGTATAATGATGTTGAAATTGGTATTACATTCAATATGATTGTGTAAGATAAACGTGTAATAATGTAAAAAATTGGTATAATATGATTGTATACGGTAAATGTGTGTATAATAATGTTAGAATTGGTACATGTATAACACTCAATATGATTGTGTAAGGTAATGCACATGGCAATAACATTTTTGTTTAGCTAAACAAAATACAAAATCACATTTTCGGTGATTTTGTTTACTGTGTGCATTAACAGTTTAGGACATGTGTGTCAACAGTCACCAGCTCTTTATATTTCTCGAAACATGAAACATGTTTCTTGGTTAGCTGAACAATTCTTTGCCGTGTGCATTGGGCTTATCTTAAGGTAAATGTTTATAATGATGTTGAAATTGGTATAAACACTCAATATGATTGTTTATGGTAAAATGTGTGTATAATAATGTTAAAATTGGCAAATGTATAACACTCATGTGATTGTGTAAGGTAAATGTGTTATGTTGAAATTGGTATTACACTCAATATGATTGTGTACAGTAAACATGTGTGTACATTATAAATGTTCAAATATTCAACTTTTGTGCATAGTGCTATGTCTTGTATATGTATACAAACAGCTGCTATCTAACCTTGATAACTAATGCATGTCTTATAAAGACATTTCATAATGAATCGTATGAACTGAATGTATGTCTTGAATTGTTGTCTGATATTACAATAACATGTTGCACGTTATTGTTACCGGTAAAGATTACATGACACATTATCATGGTTATTTATTGTCAGATTTCCAACAGATTGTGTGTTTTGCTTTGATTTCCTAATTATTCTCTTAAATCCAGTTTTAGTTTTATTTCAACTTCTCTACCTATTTTTTCCCCTGTCATTCCGATCCACCCATGTCCTTTTTTCCTCTGTAAAATATTATTTTTGTATATTATATTAAAATCATTATGTTATATTAAATGAATATTCCGCAATGTTTTACATCTTTTTTTTTACCTTTCCCGAGCCTTGTATTATGAAAATATTTAGGTTTTCCTCAGATTTCCATTTACCGATAACTACATTACCAGCAACAATATTTTTGCCTTTACATTATTTTTTTATTTAGCAGGTTTCTGTTCATATTCGCATATTTTCTTTTCAGTATCGCAGTTACAAAAGTTATTGTATTTTCAAACATTTTTTATCAGTCTTCCTGGGACCCGTTGCACGACACTTTTGTAGCGCTACAATAGTTGTAACTGGGCTCCTGCCACAATAGAAAGTGTTGACCGTACAATAGTTGTAGCCTACAAGAGCATCGTACAACGGACCCCTGATTCTTGAAGCTTGGTCTAAAAGAACATTGAACTTAGATATCAATAATTACATTATAAAGTTAGGACACTTGTAGTGCTATGATCGTTTTGTGAAACGGGGGCCTGCTCAGTCGTCAACCAAATAGAAAGTAATTTGTCCGAAAGTAACAACACAAGAGAAATGGCGGTGATATTACGAGTTGTAGCAGTGTCACGAGGGGTGTATATGTGTTTTTATGCGTCCAATGTTCTGATAAATCCATGCACAAGTTGCATAAACACACATACCATAATTACTCTAATAATTCGAATGGGAGAAAATAATTAAAATTGTAGGTTTTCGAATTATTAGGAAAATAGAAAAATTGGAAATGATCATTGTTCATATAATATTAGGGCCAGCCAAATTAAAATACCAAATATGGTTGTAAATGAAATGGTAAATAAATGAAGGGTTCAATAAATAAAACAAAATAAGACAATTTTCTTTGTTTGAAAAACGACTATTCTAGAAATTTAAATAGGATTTAAACAATAATTGGTCATGTTCATATTTTTAGGGTCAGAAATACATTATTTTTGGCAATTAATTTAGGTGTTTGAACTATTAGAGGGTTTGAACTATTAGAGTAATTACGGTATACCACGTGTGATACTGGTACAACACATTTATATTGCCAACATGTTTCAATCTGAATTAAACAAAATCATTTATTGAAATGCATACTTTTTGTCAGCGTTTACCCTCTCCATGCTGAAGGTAACTGGAGATGCTCAAAGAGCAGTGTATGTGCCTAATCCAGCATGGAGAGGGTTAAACAGGCAAAAGTTGCAGGAGATGGGGACGACATTTCAATGCTGAGAAATTTATTTCTCTCTCTGCTGCTCAAGCGCAATACACAGGATATTAACATCATGTGACGTACCGTAAATCAATTAAACAATTTGACATGGAGGCAAGATATGTACTGTACTTCTAATTCTATGCTTCAAAATAATCTACTGCAGGTTATCGATTCAGCATTTCAGTATTGACTTTCAACAACAAAATCGATTTTGCAGTAGAAACATTTTCCCTTTGCACTCTTCCATAACACCAGCTGAATGACAACTGAGGTCCAGTTAAGGTTTTTCGAATGTGATTGGCATATTTCTGGCCATAACTGAAGACTTTGTATATTTGCATAAGAAATAATGTCGCCAATATTTTAGTGAATTGTTTATATCAAAATTGCGTTATGAATAAATTTACTTTTAAAATGTAATATCCTCCCCTACAGAATTGGAACTTTATATATAATATGTTCATTGAATTCTTGTTGTTTTCAAACTTGATTTGTCAAAGTTTTCATGAAATAAAGTTGCCCATATTAATGATATTTCCCCGGTTACTGTATGTCAAGTATGTATATATATATTTTAGAACTAAAAACATTGATAATTTTAAACAATCTTAATTATTAATATCAGATCTCATTTCGCTTCTTAAAACATTTTGACATTATTTTGCTTTAACTTTGAACTAGCGGATATACAAATATTGTGTGGTTTCAGATCTGATCTGTATTTGTTGAGATTTATTTTTAACAGCAAGTGGATCAACATTGATGCCTTTATACATGTGGTGTAGGCGATTAATTATTTATGATTTATAATGAATAAATAACGGTATTCAGATATTGAGGTCCAGGATCACTGACGTACACAAAATAAGTGCCAATATGAGCTATGAGCATTTATTTTTTTACTATTTAATACTTTTTTTAAAGTATAAAGTACATAGACTTATCTACGGTATTCTTTTTTTTTTGTGTGTGCGCAGAAAAGTGTAAAATAAAAACAATAATTTTCTAATATAACTTATATTTCCACCTCTAGATTTAAATTTTTTTTTTTTGCACAATCTTTTATTTGTCTTTGATGCAAATTAGCTTTGTGTGATTGTATTTATCATCTTGGCACAACAACTATTAGTTTATATATTATTTTTGCCTTCAAGTCTACAGTCTGCATATTTTATTAATGAATGTGAATAATTGGGTAAATAAATCTGTTGTATTTTCTGAGTTCCTTGTTTGGTTTGTTGTTAAAAACTATGTCCCTGCAATATTGGGAACTATAATTTTTTGGGGTGGTTGTTGATTAGAGCTGCTTTAAATATTATATTGCTCATACCTGGTATCACATCTATCACATAATAGCAGGAGAAAAATGTTGACTTGTTGGGATAAGTATTGCAGTACATCTGGGGTGCGTTCAAGCTAGAATACGTATCGATATGTATTGCTACAGAAGCCATTCAGCAGCACGCGTAACAATACGTATTAATACTTTTCACTACGGGTCTGGAGGCCGTGCGCTGTGTAGGAAAAGCA